>CAUYTI010004492.1:0-15355 GCA_963575145.1 Galago senegalensis | reverse complement strand
GCCTGTAGTCCCAGCTACTTGGAAGGCTGAGGCAGGAGACTTGCTTGAGCCCAGGAGTTGGAGGTTGCTGTGAGCTGTGATGCCATGGCACTCTACCCAGGGAGATAGCTTGAAGCTCCGTCTCAAAAAAAAAAAAGTCATACATACTCATTAAGTCCATATGAATGTATGTTCTTGGTGCTACCATCTGCATTCAATGAAATTCATCCCAAGACACAGGACCCTAGAGGTAGAAGGAGCCTTTATGCCAGCACAGCCACGATTTTAGACATATAAAAAGTGACAGACCCAAAAGGGCATCACTCAGATGATTGCATTAACAGTTGAGAGAAGCATCTCCAAAAATAAGTATGGTGCCTATGATACATCCTAAACTCAAAGCTGACAATAAACAACAAATTGTCCTTTATGTATTCATTAGATGCATGTGACCCACCACAGAATTTAAGGTTTTGTGACAGCCAGTAACTTAAATATTTGAACCCTCAGATCAACCTAAAAGCTGAAACTTACATGAGGCACATACCTGGTAATTCGTTTTATCAATTTCACTGTTCTAATCTTAGCTCACTAGGTCACAATAAGTTGGGGATTCATTTATCTAGCAAATAATAAAGACCTACTGTGTGCAAGGAGTGACACAGGAAGATGAAAAACTACAGTCTAGAGGAAGTGATGACGTATACGGGGAGCCACATACACCCAAACACTGACCACAGGTATTACACATACATACCATAAAACACGCTTCTCATATAAGGCTCCGTGAGAGCTGGAGGAAATTCAGGGGGACCTCACTTTATTGCCTCTGCAGACATTGCCCTTTTTGCAAACTGAAGGTGTGCCGCAACCTTGCATCAAGTCAATCCATCACTACCATTTTTCCAACAGCAAGTGCTCACTCTCTGTCTATTACATTTTGGTAATGCTCATAATAGTTAAATTTTTTTTTCTTTGAGATAGAGTCACCCTCTGTCACCCTGGGTAGAGTGCCATGGTGTCATCCTAGCTCACAGCAACCTCAAACTCTTAAGCTCAAGAGATCCTCTTGTCTCAGTTTTTCTATTTTTTTTAGTAGAGACAGTCTCACTCTTGCTCAGGCTGGTCATGAGCTTAAGCAATCCACCTGCCTTGGCCTCCTAGAGTGCCAGGATTACAAATGTGAGCCACTGTGACCAGCCTATTTCAAATTTTATCATTATTACTGTATCTGTTATGGTGAGCTGTGATCAGTGATCTTTCATGTCACTGTGGTAATTGTTTGGGGGGTGCCACAAGCCACACCCATATAAGACAGTTAACTTTTTGACTCTGAATGACACCTCTAGGGGTTCAAACAAGATGTTCTCTAAGCGTGAAGGCCATCTTTAGGCATTCAATACAAGATGTTAATTTAGTGCAAAAGATGCCTGTGGGCACGTTTCCTTACTGAGTCTCCACAAAGGATTAATTGACAAATGTGTGTGTTCTGATTGCTCCACTGATGGGCCACTCCTCAGTCTCTCTCCCTCCCTTCAGGCCTCCCTATTCCCAGAGACACAACAATGTTCAAATTAAGCCAGTGAATAACACTATAAAGGCCTCTAAGTGCTCAAGGGAAAGAAGAGTTGCATACTTCTCCAAAAGACAGAAATAATTAAGCCTAGTGAAGAGAGCACGTTGAAAGCCTGTGAGATTGGCCAAAAGCTAGGCTGTTAGCACAAGTTAGCCAGGTTGTGAACGCAAAGGAAAAGTTCTAAAAGTGCTATTCCAGTGGACACACAATGGCAAGAACATAAAACAGTCTTATTCCTGATACGGAGAAAGTTTTTGTGGATAGAAAATCAAAACAGCCACAACATTCTCTTAAGCCAAAACCTAATCTAGAACCAGGCCCTAACTCTCTTCAATTTTGTGAAGGCTCAGAGGCAAGAAGCTGCAAAGGAAAACTTTGAAACCAGCACAGATCAGCGTGTGAGGTTTAAGGAAAGACCTTATAGCCATAAGAAAAAAGTGTGACGTGGGGCAGCAAGTGCTGCTATAGAAGCAGCAGCAGTCACCCAGTTACCCATAAGATCTAGCCCAGATCACTGATGAAACTGTAAACAACAGATTTCTTTTCTTTCTGTTTTTTTTTTTTTTTTTTTTTAGAGACAACTCTGTTGTCCTCTGTAGAGTTATGACATCACAGCTCACTGCAACCTCCTGCTCTTGGGCTTAGGCGATTCTCTTGCCTCAGCCTCCCGAGTAGCTGGGACTACAGGCACCCACCACTACACCAGCTATTTTTTTGTTGCAGTTTTGCTGGGGCGGGGTTTGAACCCGCCACCCACCCATATGGGGCCAGCACCCTATTCACTGAGCCACAGGTGCTGCCCCCAAAACAACAGATTTCAGTGTAGATAAAATAGCCTTCTATTGGAAGAAGACGCCATGTCCGACTTCCATAGCTAGAAAGCAGAAGTCAAAACTTCAAATGATAATCTTTTTTTTTTAGGTGCTAGAGCAGCTGGTGACTTTAAGTTGAAGCCAGGTCTCACTGACCATTCTCAAAACCCTAAGGCACTTAAGAACTATGCTAAATCTACTTTGCTTGTGCTCTAGAAATGGAACAACCAAGGCTGGATGACATCTGATTATAGCACACTTTACTGAATATTTTAAGTCCACTGTGAAGACCTATTGCTCAGAAAAAGATTCCTTTCATGATATCACTGCTTGTGACAATATGCTGGGTCCCCCAAGAGCTCTGATGAAGATGAACAAGGAGATTCATGTTTTTTTCATGCCTGATAACACAACATCCATTCTGCAGCTGTGGACCAACGTATAATTTTGACTTTCAGGTCTTATTATTTAAGAAATACATTTCATAAGGCTATAGCTACTAAATAGTCGTTCCTCTGATGGCTCTAGGTAAAGTGAACTAAAACCCTCTGGGAAAGAATTCACCATTGTAGGTAGTTGCCACTGAGGACATTCATGATTCATGGGGAAGAAGTCAAAATATCAACATAAAGTTTGGAAGAATTTGATACTAACCCTCATGGATAACTTTGAGGGGTTCAAGAGGAAGTTAACCAAAGATGTGGTAAAAACAGCAAAAGAACTAGAATTAGACGTGGAATTAGGAATTACAGCTAAGGAGGGGCTAAACTATAGTAACTAGTCATGAACAATTCTGAACACATGATGAGTTGCTTTTTTTTTTCTTTCTCTGGTTTTTTGTTTTTTGATTTTTGGTTTTTTTTTTTTCTTTTTTGAGACAGAGTCTCACTTTGTTGCCCTGGGTGGAGTACTGTGGCCTCAGTGCCCACATCAACCTCAAACTCCTGGGCTTAAGTGATCCTGTTGCCTCAGCCTCCCAAGTAGCTGGGTTTGTTTATTTGTTTTTAGAGATGGGGTCTCTTGCTTAGGCTGGTCTGGGAATCCTGAGCTCAGGCAACCTGCCTGCCTTGGCCTCCCAGAGTGCCAGAATACAGGTGTGAGCCACGCTGCTGCTTCTTATGGATGAGCAAACAAAGTGGTTTTGTGAGATGAAATCTACTTCTGGTGAAGATGCCATCACCACTGTTGACATGACAACAAAGAAGTCAGACTATGACATAAACTTAGCTGATAAACTAGTGGCAGGGTTTAAGAGATTGACTGCAATTTTGAAAGAAGCTCTACAGCATCACATGCTACAGAGAAATCTTTTGTGAAAGGAAAAGTCAATCGATGTAGGAAACTTCACTGTTGTATTATTCGGAAAAATGGCCACAGCTCCCCAACATTCAGGAATCATCACCCTGATCAGTCAGCAGCCATCAACATCAGGACCAGCAAAAAAAACCCTCCACCAGCAAAAAAGATAGCAACTCTCTCAAGGCTCAGATGATCATTAGCATTTTTTAGTAAAAAGGTATTTTTAACTAAGGTATGTACACTGTTTTTTCTTTAGACATAATGTTACTGCACATTTAATAAATCACAGTATAGTATAAATATAGGAAACCAAAAAATCATTGTGGCTTCCTTTATTGCAGTAGTGTCTGTATTGTATAGGTCTGGAAGGAAGTGTCTCCACAGTGTCTCCAAGGCCTGGCTGTATTTCCTCAGTGGAAGGGATCTGAAGATAGCATGCTAGCTGGTCCTTGAGGGATGGGTGGGATTCACAGACAAGGGAGAACATTTTAGACAACAGGTGCAGCAGAGACAAAAGATCTATGTCAGTGGTTCTCAACCTTCCTAATGCTTCGACTCTTTAATACAGTTCCTCATGTTGTGGGGACCCCCAACCATAAAATTATTTTCATACACCTGTATTTGTACAGGGTGTGATGGTTTTAGGGTACCCCTGTGAAAGGGTCGTTCAACCCCCAAAGGGGTTGCGATCCACAAGTTGAGAAGCGCTGATCTATGTGAACTGTAACCAGACCCTCTATAGGCGAAATCCAGGGTGTTAGGTACACGTAGGGCAACCATTTTCAACATGAAAAACCAAGATTGAGCTGCAGCTGAAGTTATCACTCAGTTCAACAATATAAGAGTTTTATATCAGTATTTATCACCTAAATTAACACCAAAAAATGTTTTATTATATAAATAATTTAAGGCTATGTCAGTTTCTTAGATTTTTTTTTTTTTTTTTTGCAACTTTTGGCCAGGGCTAGGTTTAGAACTTGCCACCTCCTGTATATAGGGCCGGCACCCTACTCCTTGAGCCACAGGTACCACCCATTTGCATTTGCTTTCCAAAAGGAATAAAATAGGGTTTCAAAGACCTTTAAAACCTTTCTTTTCAGAAAATAGAAAAAGAATTAGAAGATCACTTAAGCCACTTGGTGCAAAAATGTCAAAATGCCAGTTTTACATCAGTGGTTCTCAACCTTCCTAATGTCACAATGGATTTAATGTATTTTCACTATTAAAATGGGTCACGACTCACAGGTTGAGAATTGTTTTACATCATTCGAGGTGTTTTAAATTCAGCATCAAAAACCTCAGAACACAGAGTAAGTAGATGAGAAAGTGCCACCAACGCCATAGTGCTGAGCGGGAATTACAAGTTCCCCAGTACTGGTTTTTAACGTTTAACAGAAGAAACTCATGCAGGTTTCTTTCCAATTTAGAGACACAGAGCAAAACAAAGAAGCTGGAAGAAATACAAAACACAAAGGGTATCTTAAGTAGCTCCCACTGTGTAGATGGCTATAAGTTTAAGCCCAGTTTGAACTGATTTGCCTTAGTTGTATCAGTAACCTTTAGTTCACAGCAACACCAAAGCCCCTGCCTAATGAAAAGCACTGGGCATGTTTAACCTGTATTGTACGTAAACCTACAATGATTCAGAAACAGAGCTATGCCTTACTTGCCAGAAAGAAATGTAAGGCGCCACATCCAGGCAGGCAGGGCAGATCTAACTCTGAAGAACTCTTGCCACCTCTACCCAGGAGTGAGTGCCCAGAGGATTCCTATCTGACTGGAAACAAGCTCCCTGTGTAAATAATCTCTTAACAAACGTATCAAACTTGCCAAGATGGGTTGGTCTGGGTCGTTTTGGTCTCTCTGCACCGCCTCAGTTTGGAGAACAGGTTTTCTAAACCATTCCGGGATTTTCCTGGAACAAGTATATATGTCCATACTGTAAAGTAAGTTACAGTGCTCCGTTTGCTAGACTCCTGTCTATTCCACTGTTTTTCCTGAAGAGTAGCCTGCGGGACTGCTCTGATCTACACTTATTTTCTGCCTGTCTGTTAAAGCATTGTTTTATGACATTAATTCACTTGAAAATTGATAAGTAATACAATTTAGGGTATTTTTTAAACCTCGTTAGAAGTTCATTCTATTTTCTGTAAATCATAAACCCATTTTAACACTCACCTATGGAAATCAAGGCCAGAGCACCAAAAATCAATTACCAGGAGCCAAGTGCGGGGGGGGGGGGGAGGGGGGATGCACCTATAGTCCTAGTTACTCAGGAGGCTGAGGCAGGAAAATCACCTGGACCCTAGGAACTTCAGTCCAGCCTGAGCAACATAGTGAGACACTGTCTCTTAAAAAAAAAATTAACTATCAAAGCTAACAGGCATTTTGTATTGCTATTGTTTTCTCCACTTTCTTTTTAAAAATTTCCATTCTAAGATGTTGTTGCCTATATATGAAATTTTCTCTGCGTAGTGCCCTCATGAACGAATACAAGTACAATCTAGCAAGGAGGAAGACACAGGAGGGAAAGAGAAGAGGGAAAGAGGGAGGGTGACTGGCAGGATCTCACCTACCTGCACAATGGGAGGGTGTTTAGCATGTGCCCCCCCAGCCCCCACCATGAAAGGCTCAACTGCAACTTGAACTTGACCTCATAAATGAAAACAATGTAACCTAAACAATGGTGCCCTCAAATCAATCTGAAATTTAAAAAAAGAAAAGAAACTTTCTCTGTGTAGTTTAACAGAATTCTTTGAACTGTGTCCCCTCCTTACATGGCACTGGCTCACTGCAATGAAGATCAAGCAAACTGACCTGGTGAGAGTAGGGAAGTAGTACAATGGAACTACAGTACACCTTGAAAACAATCTTAAAATGCATTTGTACACGTGATTAAAGAGCTAAAACAGGTATGGCTAGTCATTAAAAGTCCTTCTCTTTTTATTGTTTTAAATTCCAAATGATTCGCAGTTCTCTGAATCTGACCTGCACTTTCACATCTTTGTACTTCTGTTTGGGAGGTCCACCCCTCTGTGTCCCTAAATGTGGAATTCTCCTCACCCTCTGAGGCTCAGTCACAGGAAGCTCTCAGAGCCCTGCCCTTTGCCATTTTGCATTACGGGAAGTTGCACCATGTTGTAAACTATTTACCATGAATTTTATGTACATCTTTCCTATCATTGCACCTGTCATGATGACTTCTGCACAGGTTACATTCAAGAAATTGTTTGAAAAATCAAGTTAAGCTCATTTGCCACAAAATATATGATCAAATGAGGTTATAAATACTAAAATTACCACATTAGACATTGAGAAGAATATGCCAAGTAGGTACCCAAGAGCAACTCTGGAACATTTTTACCAGATTCCGCCCTCCCCCCAGGTACAGAGCTAGGCAGGTGTCATGGAAGCCCTGGCTCCTGACTGCCTGACTGTGATGGTGCACTCAGCCTCCCAGAGAGAGAGGGCTATGCCATCAGCAGGTCCCTAAAAGCAGCTCTAGACTCAATGTCTCTCTCGGTACATACCTGTGTCCATCACAGAAAGAGTGAGCATCACAGAGTGTAAGAATAGCAAAATGAATCCCATCAAAACCCATTTATATATATTTCCCAACAAGGGCAAGTCCCACCACAGAGGCTGGCTCATGCCTCCTTTCATAGGGGGACTAGTTAGCAAGTTCTTACTCCCTGAACCTTCCCTGTCAATAACTTAAGAATAGAAACTATTTCCCAAATGAGAGGGAAATTGGCAAGGAAAGAAGAGAATTAAGTTGACAACAATCTTCTGGCAGTTTTCTTACTATAACTTCTCATAGTTACTTAAAAAGGGAAGAAAAAGGGCTTCCAATGTCTGTCACTGCTTTTTGAAAAACCTAAACTCTTCTGGGGTGGGGGAAGGGTTGCTGCCATAATTTCACATCTCAAAAGTCATGCCTAAGTCCTTCTCACCCCCACCCTACTACATTCTCATAGAAATAGAAGAGAGGTGAGTGTTCTCTAAGTGCTTCTCCTTTTACCTTCCTTCATGACTATAAGGAACTTAAAACCACATTGAGAACAGAAGTACCGCATCACCAAGAAAATAGTCCAGGCTCCGAGGTACGGCCCAGCTGGCCAGTTCCTCTTCATATTTTCTCTTTCACTTGGAAGCCCAAATGAGAAATGCCCCTTCACAAACTGACAAAGGTATCGGTGAGAAACGCTAGATTTAACGTTGCTGGGAGAAGACCTAAAAATGTCCTTCATTAAAAACTAGACACTTTCCCTGTATTGTGCTTCTTTCCTGTTCTGTACAGAGCACTGATAGGTGGCACTTGTGTGCACGTGTGCACATACATACATCGATGATTATTTAACCTGCTTTAAGAAAATGTGGTATACAAACATGTATTCTCAAATTAAAATTTATAATGTGTATTAATGAGAAGCAGTCACATTTATTTAAATCCTATAATGAACTTTTGGGGGAAAAATTTAAACCCACTGCTGTAACTTGAACTATCCCTTAAAATTCTAGTGCTGGAAATTTAATCCCAAATGCAAAAACATTGGGAGGTGGGACCTTTATGGGCTAAATAGGATTAATTTCATCATCGAGGGAGGGTGTTTGTTATAAAGGTGAGTTCAGGCCCCTTCTTGCTTTCTCATAGTCTCTCACCCTTCCACCTTCCAACAGGGTAAGACATAGAAATAAGGCCCTTTCCAGATGCCTGCCCTTTGATCTTGGACTTCCCCAACTCCAGTACTATTAAAAAAAAAAAAAACTGTTCTTTAAAAATTACCCAGTCTGTGGTATTCTGTCACAGCAGCACAAAACAAAGACAACCACTTCCCAATAAATATATTATTCCCTTACAATATATACTCAAAAAAAATCTTAAAAGTATAGGACTTTGGGACACAGTTGTTGAAAGCAAAAAAGACAATATTGTGACAAGCAGCCATCCAGTAGGCCAAAAAGCCAGAAAGCGCTGGCTTTCTGGGATGACTGAATCCACGGGGCTGAAAAACCTATTCACAGGATCCCATCTGCCTCTCTGGGATACTATCCCAAAGGCTATTAGGAAACAAATGTAGATATCTACATAAGTTCAAGTTAAAGTAATCAAGATGGTGACCTTTAGCATTTGAAAGCCACAAGTTCCTAACAAAATGAGTACACTATCTCAAGTGTTTTATAACATGTTTTAGTGCAGTTAACAGCACAGGAAAATGCATTTCCAGACCTGGACTCCCTGAGTATGCAAATCGAATAGGAGATTTTGTGTGTGTGTGTGTGTGTGTGTGTGTGTGTGTGTATACACACACATTCGCGGCTGTAAGGATTTCCCAGAGTACTGCGAAATTAAAATACTCTACCTTGAGTCCCACGACTATTTCCCGACGTCAAGCACTGTAACCCTTCCTTTAAAATATACTGTTTCTGAATTGTTTCACGAGTGTTACTATTGTTTCCTCTGTGGTTGTTTTTAACGATTCAGTTGGCCGGCTGCAGGTTTAAGATCCTGCTCTAATCACCTCCTGCACTCACCACCGGCCATGGACATGAGACACGTGGGGTTCACTTGTACAGCTGTGGAGCTTTTGGAGGGGAGGGAGACCGGTAGAGATCATTTAAACTTCAAGGAGACCATCAGAAATTCCAGATCTCCCGTCTCTCCTTTCATCCCTTGGACATTCCGTTTGGTAACCTGACACGTCATCCATAAACTCCTTGGGGAATCCCTCTCCCTGTCGCGATCTGAGCGACATCCCCAGTCCCGGGGGACGCAACTCCGGGCCCACGGAGGGCACCTCCGGGTCGGCCCCGGCGCCCCTGGGGTCGTCTCCACCTGGCGGGCACCACCAGGCAGCGGCCCGCGGTCGGTCCCTGTCCCCGGGCGCGTAGCGGCGCCCGGCCAACCGCACTTCGGACGGCCAGGAGCCAGAGCGGAGACCGGTGAGACCCGACTCGGCTGAGTGGGAAGAGCCCTCGGAGTTCAAGCGCAGACACCCGAGGGGTGTCCCTGGAAACTCCCACGCCGCCGACATCTGTCGATCTCCTGTCCAGCGACAAACCCCGGCGGAGGGCTGCGGCCGCCCGATCCGGCCGCGGTGTCGCCGCCGCCGCAGCCGGCAGCCGGGCCCGCCTCGCGGAGCGTGCGCGGCGCGGCTCGTCCTCCGCGGGCCGTGAAGGCCATCGGCCGCCCCCACACGCCCGGCGGCCCGGCCGCGCCACCTGAAGCGCCGCGTCCCCGGCGGGTGGCGGCGGGCGTCGGCGCGTCCCCGAGCGTCCCTGAGCGCGCGCCCGGCCGCCCGTCCCCGCCCGCGGCGGCCCCGCGCGAGTTGCACTAACTTTCCGGGGCGGGGGAGGGGCGGGCGCCGCGGGCCCGGCTGGCCCGGCCTTACCTGTGCTCAGATTGTCGTTGATTTTCAAGGGCACCCGCAGGATGTAGACCAGGAAGAGCACGATGAAGAACCACACGGTCCAGAGATACGTCCAAGACCAAACTATGCAGGACTTGAGCTGCTCCAGAAAGCCCGTGGCCGCTTCAGCCATTTTCCAGCGCTGCTCTCTGCTGCCGCGGCTCTCGGTGTCTGCCGGGATGATTCACCGGCCCGGAGGCGCCGCTCGCGCCGCCGCCGCCGCCGCCGCGGCCCGGGCGCCCCCGGAGCCCGCCCGCCGCCGGGGACGCGGGCACGGCGGGAAATCGCGCGGGCCGCGGGCCGCGGGCGCGCCGGCTTCTCCTCCTCCAGCCGTGTTGCTAACTCTCTGAAGGCCCCTACAAGTGGCTTTCGTGGTGCGATCACGTGGCCCCTGTCCCCCCACGTTCTGATGCCATTTATATTTATTAAGCTACCAGTTAGAAGGACAGGCCAAGTGGGCGCAGAAGGAAACCCGGGACGTAATTGTGACTCCTGAATGCTGAGCGTGTGCCACACGCGGGGCGCTGGTCCACACTCTGTAATCTACACAGTCCCCGCAGTGACCCTCACTAGACAGACGGGGAAACTGAGGCACACCAGTTGCATCTTTACCTGAAGGTCGATCCAAAATCCAATTCCAGTTATGGATTTCAACCCCTTAAAAGAGGTCTTTATTAAACCCTGCACTCCACTCAGTTCCCTGAGGATTCAGCCTCAGAGGGAAGAATAAACCTTGGCAGCTAGAAAGAGGTTCTAGCGCTGTCAGGTTCTAGCGCTGTCAGCAGCTGGTGCGCTGCTGTCACCAGTCGGTAGGCCGGCAGACAAATCACTCTTGTAAGCCAGATTTGGGGTGCAGATGTTATTTACCTTTGTTCCCTCGCCTTTGAAGCAGCACAGGGGTTTTCCAAAGAAATCTTCACAACGTGAACACTTATCTTCCAATTTTTTGGCGATCACAGTCAGACTACTCTTAGCCTGTTTTTAATATAAATGACCCTTTGGTATAATTTTGGCTTATTCTGAATTGGCTGATTTAAACAAAAAGTAAGCCTTAAAAGCTTTTTTCCAGGCTCGGCGCCCTGGAAAAGATAGATAAAAAGTAAAAGATGGCTTTGGAATGGGACCATTCATGAGATGATGACATCCCAGATTAGATATTTCTAACAACCTTTTTTTTGAGACCCAGTCTCACTATGTTGCCTTGGATAGAATGCCCTGACATCATTGTAGCTCACAGCAACTTCAAACTCCCCGGGTTCAAGCAATCCTCTCCCCTCTGCCTTCCAAGTAGCTGGGCCTATGGGCCCCCATCCTGACACCCAGCTGGTTTTTTCCAGTCTTAAAGCTCTTGCTTACACTGATTTCAAACTCCTGAGCTCAAGCAGTCCACCGGCCTTGGCCTCCGTGAGTGCTGTGACTACCTGTGTGAGCCACCGCACCCAGTCTCTAAACACTTCTTGATAATCTCCTAGTGAAATGGCCAGCAAGCTCATCACATCTGAAACAGAATGTTTACTTCCTCACCCTAGCCCACTCCTCTTTCTGGAATCCCATCAGAGACTGGTCACCACCCTCCCAGCTCCCTGACTCAGCAATCTGACCACCATTCTATCCAGATCCCCCATCTCACACACTTCCTTTCCTCTCCAAGTTCAACAAGCCTTCAATACTTAGACCTGCCACCATCCCCCTGTTCCCCTGCCACAGACTTTATTGGTGGCCTACTCACCATTCCTGGAGAACAAGGCAGTGTGCTCCCTGCCTCCAGTTTCACCACCCCCACCCCCACCTCTACAGCCTCCCTTCACCAGCCCTCCACACTTCCAGCCAGAGTTACCTTTTAAAGCACAAATCTGATAACTTGCTCCCTGCCTCCAGTCCTCTAAAGTGCCACCTGACTGTGAGCCTACTTCTATCCCAGTGTCTACCTAAAGGATGAAATCCATATGGTGCACAGGCCTTTAGCAGGGCACTTCTACCCACCTTCAGATCACCTGCATTTTGGCAAACATGCCATCCATCCTCTTTCACGCATTTGGACCTGCTCCACACAACCTGCCTGGAATGTACTTCTCTGTGCTACACTGCCCAACAGTCTCTTCCTGCTGCAACTGCCTGGTAACAGCTCATTTGGAGATGCTCTTGAAATATTACCTCCTTTGTGACACCACCTCCTTCCTACACCCCAGAGGCCATGGTTTCATCCCTAAGAAATGTAGCATCAGGAAGCTTACCGTGGGTCATTAAAGCATAGGCTTAGAGCTGGACAACACTGGGCTTTCCTCCTGATCTTGCCTTTCCCTAAGTGGGTGCTATTTAGCAAATTAGCGAGTTTCCCTGAACTGCATTTTCCTTATCTGTGCAATGGTTTACACATACCCCTGCTACACAGGGTCATTATTAACACTGAGATTCATGCTAAAAATGCTGGTCCACATCTTCCTTCTCTGCTAGCAAATTCAGGCCTTTAATGTCAAGTAATTTGTTATTATTGTTAATTTTACTCCTCTACAACTTAGTCTAGTACAAAAAGTATTGTGTTTGGTACAAGGTACGTGGTCAATAAACAACTGCTGAGTGCTGCATGAAAGAGTGAAAAATCAATTATATCAAAAGAAATTCCAAATCTTAATTTTTAAGCTGGCCATGGTGGCTCACACCTATAATCCTAACACTCTGGGAGGCAGAGGTGGGTGGATTGACTGAGTTCTGGAGTTCCAGACCAGCATGTGCAAGAAAGAGACCCTGTATCTACTAAAAATAGTAAAACAAAATGACTGGGCATAGTGCAGTCAGCTACTCGGCAGGCTAGGGCAAGAGGATTTGTTGATCCGAGGAGTTTGAGGTTGCTGTGAGCCACAGCACTCTACCCAGGGTGATAGAGTAAGAATCTGTCTCAAACAAACAAACAAAGGAATACCACCACCACCACCACCCCCCAAAAAACAAATCTTACATTTTATAAACAGACACAAAGAGTACTGTCACTGCAGTGTAACTCAAGGGTAAAAGTTAAGATTTGGCCTTCTGCCACATAGTGAGCTTCCTTGAAACTTTGTTTCAGAAATTGTAACCACCTTTGGATTGGATTATAGCAGTTAAACGACCATTAATTTCTGAGAATTATGTCAAAAACAATTCACTTCTAAATTCCTCTTAAGTTGGCTGACCTGTTTGTTTAAAATGTGTACCTTAGTCTGATAAATATATGAAGCCAATATATTAGAGAACAACTTTAAAATTTCTTTAATAATATTTCCCTTTTGTTTCTTGTTTTATAACTGATGTCATAGTCTTTAGTTTTATACTTTGTTATAAATTTAAGAACCTATTTTTGTAAACGATTTCGGAGTTCTTCTGAGATTTAAACACAAGAAATAACTGTTCTGACTTTCAGGTTTTTGTTCAAAAAAATCTCACCCTTGTTCCCTGGCTGAGTATATGAATTGGTCAATATCCAATGTTCATGAATAACATCCTGCATACCTAGTTAACTTTATTTTGTAACTTACCTAGAACTGAATGAGTACAGATCTAACCTAGTTGAGTTTAGAGGACCAGTTAGAACAGAAAAACAAATTTGGGAGAAAATTTTTCATTTATAACATATTCAAGCCAACCCACTCTCTCATAAAGTATTGAAGAGATGAAATTTCATCTATTCACGTATAGCTGAAAAGATGGCTTAACTAGTAAAAGGCTTGGGGAGAACTTTCCCAAGATATAATTCTGCACATATAATGAAGAACGCATTTCTGTAATCAATATACACATACATCTTAATCTTACAGTGAAAGCTTCATAATGACCACATTTAAACATTATAGGATAAATCATGATCACATTTACCTTATGTTCTCCCTTTCCTGACCCAAGATTTCTTAGTTTCTATGTAAAGCTTTTCGTAAATATATCAACACTCAATGACATTCCTTAGAATCCCTGATTTGTTTGAAAGGTCAATATTATTTTAATAAGATAAGCTTTGTTGATAAAAAACAAAATAACTCTGATAGCAAGAATGCAAAATAAAATAATCAGAGCCTTGTATAAAAAAATCTGAAGACAAACTAATCCTGTTTTCACTCTAAAAACCTGCCTGAGCCAATGAAAGTTGGTTTTTTATTTTCACAGAAAAAGAAAAAATAAAATTCCCTTGGGAAGAAGTAGAGAAGTGAACACTGCTGAAATATAATCAGGAGAAGAGATGAGAGGAAGATTAATCAGATAAAAAAATAAGTAATAAAAGAAATATTAAAGAGAACAGAGAGATCAGATGTGTTCAACCAAAAGACCAGAAATTTAATTTAAGGAACGCTCTAAAGTTCTGTCTGGTCTCTTGCTTCTCAGGATAACTACTCACAAAAAGTAGCAATATAACCTTTCTTTACTTACTCTATACATTCTTTATAATGGCACTCAATCTCTTTACTCTTAGGAAGATACTCTAAGGTGGGTTAGTTTTTCGGTTGCATAATAGTGTGGAAATGTAATTCTATAACCATGTTTCATGCTTTCTCAAATCTGACAGTTTTTTTAATTATAGCACTTTTAAGCAAAATAAAGATCTATCAGATGAAATAGTCAGTATATGTAAAATATCACCAACTATCCCAATTGTATTACTTTATTTTAAAACTGTGTATTTTGGGTGTGTGACTGGCCAGGATTTCAGGAACTAGAGCCACATCTAGATATCTCTTTGCTAAAATGATCAGATTTCAAAGATACTCAGTAGTTGTGAGAGCCATCACATAAAATAATTCCAAGCCAAAGTGTAAAAGTAATATGCTATCTATTTACCTTCCATGGGCATAACAGGTTATTTTGTGGGTTTGAGCTTTGAAGTTCAGGTTCATGCACACAAACCTCCAAAACACCTACAAGATTAATTAAACAATCTGTTGCACTGAAAAACAAACTGAGAAAGCAGATTTATCAGTAGAATTAAGAAAAATCCGAAGGTCGTGATGTAAGCTCAAATTTGTTTTTATTGACACAGAACATTTATTCTTAGATTTTTTTTTTTCATTTATGTTTCTTTGGGGGCAACCAATGGCTTTTTAAACATTTTTTTTATTTTTTTATTTTTTATTAGATCATAATTGTGTACATTAATTCTCTCATAGGATACAGTGTGTTACTTCTATATGCAGTTTGGAAAACTCTCATCCAAGTGGCTAACATAGCCATCATGTCTTTCTCATAATTGTTATGTTAACACATTTATATTCAACCTTTAGACAAATTCACCTTACCCAAATAGGATAAACTATAGG
>CAUYTI010004490.1:0-16902 GCA_963575145.1 Galago senegalensis | reverse complement strand
ATTTTTTTTTTTTTTTTGAGACAGGAGCCTCAAGCTGTCCCCCTGGGTAGAGTGCTGTGGCATCTCAGCTCACAGCAACCTCCAACTCCTGGGCTCAAGCGAGTCTCTTGCCTCCGCCTCCCAAGTAGCTGGGACCACAGGCGCCCGCCGCAATGCCTGGCTATTTTTTGGTTGCAGCCGTCATTGTTGTTTGGCGCACCTGGGCTGGATTCGAACCCGCCACCTTGGGTGTATGTGGCTGGCGCCTTAGCCACTTGAGCCACAGGTGCCAAGCCTGACCAACTTAATTATCAGACCTTGTGTGTGCACACATGTACACACAGTGGTCCCCAGCCTTTTTGGCACCAGGGATCAGGTCATGAAAGACAATTTTTCCACAGACCCAGGGTGAGAGGATGGTTTGGGGATGATTCAAGTGCATTACATTTGTTGTGCACTTTATTTCTATTATAAATACATTGCAATATATAATGAAATAATTATAGAACTCACTATAATGCACAATCAGTGGGAGCTTTGAGCTTGTTTTCCTGCAGCTAAATGGTCCCATCTCAGGGTGATGTGAGACAGTGACTCCCAAAGTGTGTTGCTTATGTCCTCAGCGCCACCTCAGATCATCAGGCATTGTATTCTCATAAGGAGCACACAACCTGGATCCCTTGAACATGCAGTTTATAGTAGGACTTGTGTTTCTTTGAGAATCTAATGCTGCTGCTGATATAACAGGAGGCAGAGCTTGGGCAGTGATGCAAGCCATGGGGAGCGGTGTAAATACAGATGAAACTTAGCTCCCTTGCCTTCATCTCACCTCCTTTGGTGAGGCCTGGTTCCTAACAGCCCATGGAACAGTATAGTGGTCTGCAGTATATATATGTTAATATATGTATATGGATGAATATATGAGTATATGGATAGGTATGAATAGAATTTTGTCAGTTTGTGCTTGGCCCCTTATTCCTGTCACTGTGAATGTTTGTCTTTAAGACATTGTTTTAGGACTGTCTTAGGGCAGGTTACTGTTGTTCCAAAGCTTCAACGTGAAAAACAGTTGGTGGTACTTTGTATGGAACCAGACCTTTTAAGGTGAATGCTCTGAGGTTAAAGGCTTTCCAAGTTCTATGTGTCACTGTCTGTGCCCTACCCTACTTCTTACTTCATTTCAACTCTGTGTCCCACTGGAGTAGCAGGTTTATGTTCTGGTTCCCAGCCCCATTCCCAGCTCCACCAAGAACTGACTTCTTTCATCTCGTCCCCATTTTTCCTCCAGGCTATGTACGATCTTGCTGTGAGGCCTCCTATCCTGGGAGGTGTGGCATAGCAGCTGGAGGAGCCGCTGGGTGGCGCCCTGCTCTCAGAGGATTGCCAAAAAAGAAAGGCACACCTGGAAGAGGCTCAGACCTGTGTAGGCAGGAAGATCTGACTCATTTTTCATCAAAGGAATTTCAAAGAACATTTAATGACAGGATGATGTCAGAGGAGCAGGTGTAGACAGGAACCTTGATTAAGGTGCTGGAAGGAAGTGTTGAATGGTGTGGTTGCCTGGGCAGCCAGAATGATTGACTGGCCTAGATCATAGGAAACGTCACATGTTTTTTAGTTATTTTCTCATGAGCCCTGATGTGGGCTTTCAGAGCAGGTAATCGAGTCTGTGCATGTCTTGTGTGGCTCATTGAGATGGCTCACGACATCCTGTGCCAGCCGTGGACTTCTTTCACATGCTCTGCAGCGTGCATGGGTTCCTGTGCTCTGTGCAACAGTTCCACAGCTAGCAGGGCTGTGTCTTTGAATTAAACCTCACGTGGTCATGGTGACTGGTTTGGAGGTATGGCATTTCCCCTGATATATTTAGATAGAGGAACTACTGAAAAGGAATTTGAGGAGAGAAATTTTAGAAAAAGGAAAAAGGAAATGAATAGAAGAACTTAACTAGACCTAGAAGGTCAGAACCCAGGGTCTTTATTGCCAGAGGTACGTTGGTTCCCTCTAGTATTTTGGCAAGACCTGAATCTTTGCTCTAACCTCAGTTTTCTTTTTTTCTTTTTCTTTGAGTACAGGGCCCTCCAATGTTGTGTGTGTGAATGGAGCTGTTAAGGGGAGGGAAAATTATAGTCAGGAGGAAAGATAGAAACATTTCATATTGTAAAGCACTAAAGTTGGTTAGGTTGTTCAGGCTAATGGGTCATCCAGCCCATTTATATTAAGATTGCAGGTTGGTGCATGGTGGCTCACACTGGTTATCTTAGTACTCTGGAAGGCCAAGGTAGGTGGTGTATAGCCTGAACTCAGGAGTTTGAGACCAGCCTGAGCAAGAGCAAGACTCCATCCATCTCTACTAAAAATAGAAAAACTCAGCCAGGCGCCCATAGCTCAATGGTTAGAGTGCTGGCCCTGTGCACCAGGGGTGGCGGGTTCGAACCCAGCCAGGGCCTGCTAAACAAACAAACAAAAAAGAAAAACTAGCTGGCATTGTCCTGTAATTCCAGCTACTCAGGAGAATGAGGCAAGATTATCGCTTGAGCCCAGGAGTTTGAGGTTGCTGTGAGCTATGATGCCATGGGACTCTAACCAGGATGACAGAGTGAGTCTCTGTCTCAATAAACACAAGATTGTGAAGGAGTCTTCCTGGTTATCACTATGCCTTAGCACCTAGTAGAGTCAATGTATTTATGAGGTTGGGGGATAAATCAACCATTTGCACAAAGATAAAAAAGAGAGTGTTTATTGCTAATACTCTGCCTTAGGTTTCAGGCTTCTCAAGGAAGGCCTTGGAGGAGATGGCTTAGCAATATTGATTGCTGTTTTTGTGCTTATGAATCATTTATCTGAAGGTGGTGTCATAGGACATCACCAAAAAGAAGATACCGGTATTACTTCTCTTTAAGATACATCATGGTGACATCTATCTGTCAGCACTCAAGAGACTAAGGCGAGAGGATCACTTGAGCCCAGGAATTCCAGGCTGTAGGGCAGTTAGGATTGTGCCTGTGAATAGCCGCTGCACTCCAGACTGGGCAACATAGGCAGAACCTGTCTCTTGAAATAATAAATAAAAGTTATATCAGAAGCAAGATGGAAAAGTTAAACTGCAGTTTCAAAGGGAGGAAGGAAAGCTTTATTTATTTCTTGGCACTGTCTTCAGTTGTTGCAGCTTTCCAGCTGATTAGGAGTTGTTTTTAGGCAGTGCTACAGGTACTGTGGGATGAAAACTGACCTTTGGAGTAGGGTAAGAAGAAAGTCAGGAAGGACAGAGTCCTTAGAGAACTGTGCTGGACTTTCCTGGGCTTTAGTTAACAATATTCCTCTTGGCTTGGCACCTATGGCTCAACCGGCTAAGGCGCCAGCCATGTACACCTAAGGTGGCGGGTTCGAATCCCCAGCCTGGACCCGCCAAACAACAATGACGGCTGCAACTAGGGAATGGCCGGGCGTTGTGGCGGGCGCCTGTGGTCCCAGCTGCTTGGGAGGTGGAGGCAGGAGACTCGCTTGAGCCCGGGAGTTGGAGGTTGCTGTGAGCTGTGATGCCACGGCCCTCTACCCAGGGGGACAGCTTGAGGCTCTGTCTCAAAAAAAAAAACAACCAATATTCCTCTCTCTGCAGCTGGTCTCCTTGTCTCTCTTCCTGACATAACAAATCATGTGACGTCCCAAAGAACCTAGGGAAGAATGTTCCCTAGGGCAGGTTCCATTTGGGAGCCTCCAAGGGCAATGTGTGATGACACTGTTTCAGAAGTCACCATCTGACTCATTGTCAGTTGAATCTGAGCTGAAGCAGCAGTCTTAACCTGAATATGTTCTTGTGCCTGCCACATAATACATACAGGTCTTCTTTCCCTTTGTTTATGAGCTAAAGGCTTTAATCATGAGAAAGAAAGATCAGTGATAAGGGACAAATATTCTGACATCCTCTATTAACTAGAATGTTAAGGGAGTCCATGTAGGGTTCTGAACATCTTTGGTTTTTAAATTTTTTTATGGAGGAGAAAAATGACCAATAAGATAAAATCCAAATTCATTTGAAACCTGCCATCTAGCACAACTTTCTATAAAAATTTAAAATCAAAATTATATATATTCCTATCTTTAAAAAGTCAAATATTATGGCTTGGTGCCTGTGGCTCAAGTGGCTAAGGCGCCAGCCACATACACCTAAGCTGGTGGGTTCGAATCCACCTGGGCCTGCTAAACAACAATAATGACTGCAACCAAAAATAGCCAGGCGTTGTGGCGGGCACCTGTGGTCCCAGCTACTTGGGAGGTGGAGGCAGGAGACTTGCTTGAGCCCAGGAGTTGGAGGTTGCTGTGAGCTGTAATGCCACAGCACTCTACCCAGGGAGATAGCTTAAGGCTCTGTCTCAAAAAAAAAAAAAAGTCAAATATTATTATAAGGTTCATGACAGAAATAATCCCTTGTCCTAACCCTCCCTATATGAGAACCACTTCTAGGTCATTTAGCTGCTTTTAGTATTTTTCTACTACATTCCTTAAATATACTCTTTTAATGGTGATTCTTGATTTTTTTGGTTTTAAACATTGTCTGTTGATGTTCTACAGAAAACAATAGTTTAGTTCTTTCATTCCTACCCCCTTAACACACACACTTTCTCATCTTCTTCCCATTGTCACCCATCATTACCATTATGTGGTATTTAGTGTCTCCCCCGCAGGACTCTAAGACTTCTCTCTCAGTATGTTGTAACATGCCAAATAATCTTTTAGTTCAAGATTTTCTTTGGAGACATCCCCCAGGATCTTTCTTTTATCAACTCTGTCTAGATGGGTTGCTACCAAAGCCTTTACACAACTGTCATCTTTTGGTGATTTCTGTTCACCAGCATAGTGGGAGATTCCTTCATCTGTCTTCCCTGATGAATCCCATGTTTCCTGGAACTCACATTGTCATATTTCATGGTTTACTCTCTTTTTTCTTTGGATACTACCTTAAACTAGTTTCCTTAGAAAGGATATATGGGAGGCAATTTTTTTTTTTCCTGGAAACAAGAGTCTTACTCTGTCGCCCTGGGTAGAGTGCCATGGCCTTAGCCTAGCTTACAGCAACCTCAAACTGCTGGGCTCAAGCCACTTGGCTTCCCAAGTGGCTGGGACAACAGGCACACCCGGCTAATTTTTCTGTTTTTAGTAGAGACAGGGTCTTGCTCAGGCTGGTCTCAAGCCCATGAACTCAAGGGATTCTCACACTTTGACCTCCCAGAGTGCTAGGATTACAGGCATGAGCCACCATACTCAGCCAGGATGTAAATATTTTTGAACTTTGCTTATCTCAAAATGTCTCCAATCTATTTTCCTTTGATTAAGAAGGGATGATGAGTCCTAAGTTGCAGATCACTTTGCGCCAGAATTTGGAAGGTGTTTCTCGTTCTTTTTTCCAGTATTGCTGTTGAGAAGTCCGTTGCCGTTCTGTTCCTTCTGTATGACTTTTTTATAGCTTTTAGCATTTTATTTTTATCCCCAGTTTTCTGAAGTGTTATGATGTGCCTTGGTGTCTCCTTTAATTTGTTGAGTTTGTAATGAGCTTTTAAAATTTGAAAACACATCTTTTATTTAATAATTTTTAAATAATTTCTTCTATTTTCTCTGGTTTTTCTTTCTGATTCTTTTATTAGTTGAATATCAGATTTTTTTCAATTGATCTTCTGGTTCCCTCACCCGCAATATGTTTTCTCTTTTTCTTTTTACTTTTTAATTTATGGTGGAGATACTCAGCTCTATCTTCTTTTTGAGACAGAGTCTCATTGCATCACCCTTTATAAAGAGTGCTGTGGCATCACAGCTCACAGCAACCTCAAACTCTTGGGCTTAAGTGATTCTCTTGCCTCAGCCTCCCAAGTAGCTGGGACTACAGGTGCCTACCACAACACCCAGCTTTTTTTTTTTTAAATAGAGACAGAGTTTCACTTTATCACTCTTGGTAGAGTATTGTGGCGTTATAGCTCACAGGAAACTCCCAACTCCTGGGCTTAGGTGATTCTCCCAGTCTCCCGAGTAGCTGGGACTACAGGTGCCCACCATAACGCCCAGCTATTTTTTTGTTGCAGTTTGGCCAGGGCCAGGTTTGAACCTGCCACCCTCAGTGTATGTGGCTGGCACCGTAACCACTGTGCTATGCGTGCTGAGCCATCTATATCTTTTAACTCTTCTTTAGATTTATTTATTTTTGCTGTCATACTTTTTTCCTAAGCATATTTTTCTTATTACCTGACAGTTCCTTTCTCTAGTACCTAGTCTTTAATGGCAGATTGCCTTTAAAAACTATTCTTATTTTCTTTAGTGATGGGATCTTGCTGTATTGCCCAGGCTGGCCTTGAACTCCTGAGCTCAAGCAATCCTTTTGCCTCAGCCTCCCCAGTAGCTGGGACTACTGGATTTTGTCACTGCACCTAGCTAATAGTGCTTTTTCAAGCTGTCTGTGAATATTAGTCTTCCTCTTACTTTTTTTTATTTTTTAAGTATTTTCCTCTGCTTCCAACATTGTTTCTTCCAAGCTTCTTCTGTTTGTTTCATTTTCATCTCTGTCTTTCATGTTAGAAGCTCTCTTATAATACCTGATATTTCCTGGTGATCTTCATGTTTGAGAGTTTGGCCCTAAAAAGCTGATTGGTGGGACTTCTTAAATGGTGTACTCCTAATAAATAGCCATGTGGGGGAGGTTGGTTTCCTAGAGAATTGGCAGTTTCCTGTCTGAGGCCAATTCTGGCAGCCAGAGCTCTAGTATTGCCAAGTGGGGGAGTGGGGAAGGAGCTTATTGCTCATTATGTCAAGTTTCACCTCATACACCTGTTTTCTCTGTCACACCTCGATGACCTCATTTGGGCCTGAAGACTTGGCAAATTTGTTTTAGCCTCACCCTATAGCACTCCTTCCCATTCTACTAGCTTTCAGAGTCCTGGTGCTTCCTGGCTTTCTGAGTCTCCTGGCCGCTGCAGCATGGTTTACCTTGTTTCTTATTGTCTCCCATCCCCCTCAGCCATGTAGCAGAAAGAGAAAGGTGAAATTTAAATTAGTGGCCATTTATTTATATACTCTTCAGTTTATCAAACTTTCTTTTCTTTTTTTTGTTTTTGAGATAGAGCCTCAAGCTGTCCCCCTGGGTAGAGTGCCGTGGCCTCACAGCTCACAGCAACCTCCAACTCCTGGGCTCAAGCGAGTGTCTTGCCTCCGCCTCCCAAGTAGCTGGGACCACAGACACCCGCCACAACGCCCGGCTATGTTTTGGTTGCAGCCGTCATTGTTGTTTGGCGGGTCCGGGCTGGGGATTCGAACCTGCCACCTTAGGTGTACATGGCTGGCGCCTTAGCCGCTTGAGCTATAGGCGCCGAGCCAGTTTATCAAACTTTTGTTGCTATTTTTTTTTTACTTATTTTTTTTTGTGTATTTATGCCATTTTTAATCCTTTACTTTCAATTTTCTGAAGTTTCAAAAAGCAGTGGAGATAAATGTGCACTTTAAGTCTGCCTATAGTAACATGAAGTTGGCAGAATTAATCTTCCTAATTTAATTCCCTCTCCCTTTCTGTCCCTCCTCACCCCAGGTACCTAAGCCCTGTGTTCTAGTGGTTCTAGTGTCACTCACTCATACTTGCTTTTTTCCAATCTCTTCCTTATGCCATCTGTCCTCCTAGAATGTCTACTCTTTTTATTTCAGACTGTTGAAATCCTACACATTTTTCTACGCCCAGTTTATATGCCTCATCCATGGAAGTCTTTTTTATTATTATTTTTTTAATTTCTGCAATGGGAAATGACCATTCCACTGACTGTATTACTTTTTCTTTTCTTTTTCTTTCTTTCTTTTTTTTTTGAGACAGAGTCTTACTTTGTCGCCCTCGGTAGAGTGTTGTGGTGTCACAGCTCACAGCAACCTCTAACTCTTGGGCTTAAGCAATTCTCTTGCCTCAGACTCCGAGTAGCTGGGACTACAGGCACCCACCACAATGCCTGGCTTTTTGTTGTTGTTGTTGCAGTTGTCATTGCTGTTTTAGCTGTCCAGGGCTGGGTTCCAACCTGCCACCCTCTGTATGTGGGACCGGCGCCCTACCCACTGAGACATAGGCACTGCACATTGACTGAATTTCTAAAGTTCTGTTCACTGAGTTCTTAGAATTTTGGCCCCCTTATGATTATGCCTCTCCTGTCTTATGTTAAAATTATTTGTATACATATTTCCATAGTTAGAATGTAAGTTCTTAAAGGGTAGTATAAGCTGGCTTTGTAAATTTTTTTGTTCTTGATAACAACATAGTACCTAGGCAACTAAATATTTCACAGAAGCATAGAATGTTAGAGCTGGAAAAGAATTGAAATCTAGAATTTCAACTCATTTTATGACTGAGTAAACAGATCCAGTGTGGTTAACCCTAAAGTCTTACAATCTAAGAACAGAACCAGAATTTAATTCTCTAGTTCTCTAATATGTAAATGCATCTATAGAATCTTACATATTCTTAATTAGATAGTCTGGCTAATCAAAGGTCAGCCAGAAAGCACCTTGTTTTTCATTTTTGTTAAAAATTTTTATAAATATCGTTTTGATTTTAGTAATTAGATATGCCATAAGCAATTTCTTTCCTCCTTTCCTCCTGCCCTTTTTCTTCCTTCTTTCCCTCCCTCAGATCTTGAGGTTTTGTCAAAAACTGAATTGGATAATGGTTTTTTCCCCAAGGCATATGAGTATCAGGGACCTAAGGATTATAGGTTGGTATAAATGGAGACAACTGTACTGAGAAGAAAATTTTAAAAATCAGTGATAAGACATAGTTAGGGTGATTCTTTCTTTCTGTTTTTTTGAGACAGAGCCTCAAGCTATCCCCCTGGGTAGAGTGCCGTAGCATCACAGCTCACAGAAACCTCCAACTCCTGGGCTCAAGCGAGTCTCCTGCCTCCGCCTCTCAAGTAGTTGGGACCACAGGCACCCACCACAATGCCCGGCTATTTTTTGGTTGCAGCCGTCATTGTTGTTTGGTGGGTCCGGGCTGGATTTGAACCTGCCACCTTAGGTGTATGTGGCTGGCGCCTTAGCCACTTGAGCCACAGGCACCAAGCCAGGTGATTCTTTCTTCACCTAACAGTAGAATGCAGACCTAGTTGGGTCCTAGTTAATTAGCATATTGCTACTTGACAGTTTGTCAGAGATTTGCTCAAAGTATCTTTGAAGTAAATTACCTGTGTCAAAGATCTTCCTCCATTTCTCTCCCTTAACTACTTCTTGATAGCTGTTTACAGAATGGTTGCACTAGCTCCATGGATTCATGTCCAGGAACATCTATGGGAAGAAAGTTGAACTAACTTTTATCTATTTAGGAGCTATTGAATGTCAAGTGTGAGTCACTAATAAAAAAAGCTAGATGCTGTCAATTCACAATCACAAAGGTATAGAATCAACCTAAATGCCTATCAGTTCACTAGCGGAATAAGAAAATGTGGTATATGTATACATCTTGGAGTACTGCTTAGCTACAAAAACAAATGAAATAATGTTTTTTGTGGTAACTTGGATGGAATTGGAGACCATTGTCTTAAATGAATTATCCCAGGAATGGAATAACAAACACAAAAATAATTGAGAAATAATCGATGAGTACACCCAGGCAGAAAGAGATGTAAAGGTCACTGGAACTACTTACAGATACAATAAACTCTATTCCAGTGATGGACACACTGAAAGCCCCGACTTAAGCATTGTGAAAGGTGTCTGTGTAACAAAAACGTTTGTACCTGGGTGGCACCTGTGGCTCAGTGGGTAGGGCTCCATATACCGAGGGTGGTGGGTTTGAACCCGGGCCCCGGCCAAACTACAAGAAAAAAAGCCAAGAGTTGTGGTGGGCACCTGTAGTCCCAGCTACTCGGGAGGCTGAGGCAAGAAAATCGCCTAAGCCCAAGAGCTGGAAGTTGCTGTAGCTGTGACATCACGGCACTCTACCAAGGGTGACAAAGACTCTATCTCTAAACAACAACAACAAAATTGTACCTCTTTGGTATTTCAAAATCATAAACAAAAAAGGCCAGACATTGTCCTTTCCCCATCACTTACTTTGAGCACTTGAGGGTGGATGGGCAGATATTTAAGAGAGTGCCCCCCTTTTCTGATATTTGGCTTCTGTGAGACTGAGTGATGGCAGATGGTCTGATAATGAGGCTGGTTTGCATTCTCCACTAGGCAGAGCTGTTGGTAAACAAGCAGTCTATGGTGGAATGAACCACGATCTCCTTCTAAGCTGGATTGGCTCTGCCTCATGCCTACCACTTTTGGTTTTATCCAAAGTGGAAGCTGCGGTCCCTAGATTTTTTGTTATTGTTGTTGGCATTACTTACTGCCTTTGCCTCTTCTGCATTGCCACCTGGCTGCCATTGGAAGGAATTCCCTACAGCTCTGAGTCCCTGTGGGGTGCTGAGAGGAACTCTCCTTGTGTTCAGGATGGGGCATGTGTTCTATACCCAGATTTCCTTTTATGACTTGTTAAGTCAGAGGCAGCTGAGAGGATGCACTGGGGAAGCATTACTCACCAGGCATACACAGTGCTCCTGACCACTGGCTGGTAGTCTGGGCTGTGCTAAGACTGAATCACCTCAGGAAATGGAAAGATTGCAGGGTACTAGGGGTAGGGGTTGTAGGCCAGTGACTCTTCCTCTGTTTTCTCTAAGCCAACCAATGGTGTTGATTTTTCCCATGAAAGGAATGAGCTGACTGAACATAGCATTATTGCCTTCTATGTTAGGGGTATAGGTAGACTTTGAGAGAAGCTTGAGTTTATATAATGCACGTTCTATGTGCAAATGTCACTAGAATTAAAGGCAATGCAGGATTTCTTTGTCTTGATTATAAAACTCAGTCTTCTGTATCTATCTTTGTCCAGTAGGGGTCACTAGGGGTTTAGGCTCTAAATGAGAGAACCTCACTGGACCTGTGATAGACCAGTCATATTCCTTGTCTTTATTGTAGCATCTTTGCACATTGACTATTTATTTTTTTCACATTAGAGCAGAAACAAAAGATGTAAACTTAAGAACTTTTGTGGATATGAGTATTCAAAGAATAGATGATTCCAGACACTGGATGAAAGATATCAAAGCTGAGATAGAGGCCAGGTTCAGTGGCTCACACCTGTAATCCTAGGGCTTTGGGAAGCCAAGGCAGGTGGATTGCTTGAGCTCACAAGTTTGAGACCAGCTTGAACAAGAGTGAGACCCCTCTCTACTAAAAATAGAAAAATTAGCCAGGTGTAGTGATACGTGCCCATAGTCCCAGCTATTCAGGAAGCTGAGGCAAGAGGATTACTCAGGATCAAGAGTCAGGTTGTTGTGAGTTATGATGCTGTGGTATTCTACCCAGAGCAACAGAGTGAGACTCTGTCTCAAAAAGAAAAAATGCTGAGGGTGGTGCCTGTGGCTCAGTGAGTAGGGTGCCAGCCCCATATACCTAGGGCAAGGGCAGCCGGTTCAAACTCAGACTTGGCCAAACTGCAATAAAAAAAATAGCCAGGCATTGTGGCAGGTGTCTGTAGTCCCATCTACTTGGGAGGCTGGGGCAAGAGAATCACCTAAGCCCAAGAGCTGTGAGCTGTGATGCCATGGCATTCTACCAAGGGTGACAAATGATACTGTCTCAAAAAAAAAAAAAAAAAAAAAAAAGAAAGAAAGAAAGCTGAGATAGAGTTGGTTCTATGAGTTAAGATTTTAGGAGCAGTTTTTTTTAAATAAAAGAAAACTCTTTAGTAAGCATATGTGTGCGTAAGTACTTTATATTCATTGGTTTCTTAAGCCTGATAATTACCCTGAGAAACAGGTATTTATATATATATTGTTCATCCCTTTTGACTTTGGCTCTTGGACTCTGGGTAAAAGGTCATGAAAACAGAAGGTTTTATTGGAAAAGAAGGAGAGGCTGGTGGTAAACACTCCTGAGAAAGACTGAAATAATTCTTTTGCTGTGAATTTGGGTTCTGACTAGGCTCTAAGGGTCAGCAGGTGGAAAGAAGCTGAAAGAACCTTTATCTTCAGGTGGCAAATTCTTCTTTTTCATTGAGAGTTACTGCTAGGGTCTGGAAAATTGTCTTCCAGAGATCTAAAATTGGCTGTTTGTTTGTGTGCAAAGCCTGGTTTCCATGGATAAATAGTTCAAGTCTGCCTCTCCCACATTGGGCTGGGTTCTCCTTCTGAGCCTTAGCCTGGCCTTGGGTTGGGTTCTTTTGAGCCTTGAAAGTAACTACTATCTATGGACAGTCACAAGCCTGCCAAGTTACTTTGTTTTTGAGCTTCTAATCAGCTGCATGTCATCCATATAAGACTGTCAGGTCCACTTTGCCTTCTTGTGTTCAAGGTGTCTCAGGAAAATTAAAGTTCATCACCTGTTTCATAGCCAGACCAAACTAATGATGTTTCCCATTGAGTTCATTTTTTGTTTTTATTTGGAAAAGCATCTTAAAAGCTCAATAAGGCTAGATAGGAATAAGTTGCTAATTATCCCTTACTATGCATTCACTTGGAATAAAGATATTTCTGGACAAAAGTAACAATCTTTGGCAAGATTCAGAAGGAGTCCCTATAGTTTCTTTTCTTTTATATTCTTTTCTTCATTTAAGATGTTGACTATGAGAGTTTTTTGAGAAAAGTTTAATAGCTAGGTCTTATTATTTTGTTGGAGGGAGTGGTCATAATTCCAGGGAGAGGGATTACTTAAAATGGTATTCTGACCGTTAACGCTGATTATGGCCTTCCCCTTTTTGAAGCAATGCTGTTGAAGCCTAACTTCATTTATTCATTGTGTTGGTGGCTTAGAGCTATTAAATACCACACACTTTACCTTGACTTACTTTCTCGCATTGGCCACCAAACATAATTGATGCTCTGCTAGGGTATAAATGCTCTTCTGTAGTAATGATAATAATAACAGTTAACTTTAATGAGCTAATATTTAGTGTTTTTAGCTAGGCATGGTAGCTCACAACTGTAATCCTAGCACTTTGGGAGGCTGAGGCAGGAGGATCAATGAAACCAGCAATTTGAGGCTAGCTTGGGCAATAGCAAAACCCTATTTCTATAAAATAAATATCAGCCAGGTGTGGTGGCACATGTTTATAGTCTCAGCTACTTGGGAGGATGAAGCAGAAGGATCCCTTGAGTCCAGGAGTTTGAGGTTACCATAAGCTATGCTGATGCCACTGTATTGTAGCCCCAGAGACAGAGCAAAAAAGAAAAGAAAGAAAATAATAATAATATAATGTTTTAAATTAGTTAATGCTTACTGTATGCCACATATTCCAGGCATTTTATCATATAATCCTCACTGTGACATAGCAAAGAGGTAATTTTTTTTTAAAGAAATCCATTTAATTTTAGGCAAGTCCACACAAAGGGGTAATTTTATTCCTATTTTATAGATGAAGAAAGTGAGGATTAAAGAGATTATTAAGTAATTGGTTCAAAAAACAACCAACAGTTGTAGAAAAGGTGATATCAGAATTTGAATCTAGATTTGGCTGAAAGATTATACGAAGTGTAGAGTCATAGGCAGAGAGAGAAAGAAAAGGGAGAGGGTCTAGGGTTTAAGAGTGAGTGTTACAAGTGCTATACCAAAGCATCTTCCACTTTATTTTCTATCTTTACTCTTTAGCTTTACTTTTTTTTTATTGGACACAAGAGTCTCACTGTGCCCTAGGTAGAGTGCCATGTACTTTTCTTTTTTTTTTTTTTTTTCTCTTTCTCAAGGGTAAGAATCTCAATTGCTGAGCTTGACAAGGAAGCCATCCAGAGTTTAGGTATTAGGCAGAATCTGTATCTGGAGACATTTCCAGAAGTGAAATTTCTGAATTAATACGCTGGCTTCTTTCCAACTCTAAGAAAAAAGTAAAACTTAAACTTGTGTTCTTGGGGTCCCTTTTTTCTTTACCCTCCCAGTTAGATTCAGAAGGTTAGTATCAAGGTGGTTTGTCTCCTCTGTTACTGTACATTATCTACTGGGCCTATCTAGAGGAGAATTTTAAGTTATTCCTGCCATAAGATGAATGGCTGGCTTTCCAGGCACTTGCTCTCTGGTGTATGTTTATGTGCTCAAAATAGATGTATTGCTAGAAGTAATGTTCACATTTGGGAATATTCATAGCTTTTTGGGCTGAGTTATGCTCTTTGTAGTTTGCTTCTCCCTTATATTTCATGCTCCTATAGTGCTTTCTGGACCCTCTTGTCCATTAGTTAATTTATTCACTCATTCTACAAATAGTTATTTAGTAATGGACATTTTCTAAAAGAGAGCAGATATTCATCTAGCTTTAAAATCTTAATTAAGTGAGAGAGTAAAAATAGGTACTTAAGTATATTATAAAGTAGAATGTACTAAACATCGTAACAAAGAAAATGCTGAATTATAAAAAACAGCTCAAGGGAGGGAGAAGTTTACTTCTAGCTAAGGTGGAGGAAGGCCAGGGAAAACTCTGTGGAAGTATTAGTTTTAAGCTGGTCCAAAGGATGGGATTTTGACAGAGAGATGGAAAGGAAAAATATTGCAGGGTAAATGAGGGAACTATCGTGAAGCCAAAGAGTTTCAGACTTAATTTGGTGACAGGGAAAAATTCAAAGTTTTAGGATAAAATTACAAGTAAACATTTATTGAGCATTTAAAACATGCAAGTCATTATATATGCTCTCCTGGTAAGGGCAGGCTTGGCAGATTGGACATGGGGATTAGGTAATTTAGGTGATAGGTAAATTATCAGTTTGCCAAGGTTTGGATAGTTGAGCAATGTTCAGAGGTCTTTGTAGTCAGATGTGGTTTGTTGCTCTTCCAGATAAGAATAATAATAGCTAGTATTTACTGAGCACATATCAAACACTTTAAATGTATTAACTTATTTAATCCTTACTACAACTCTGTGAGACAGGTATTATCATCATTTTACTAATGAGGAAATTGAGGTTCCATGAGGTTTAGTAATGTGCCCAAAGGTGCTAAATGTGAATGTGTAGAAGTCTGGATTTGAACTCAGGCAGACTGGGCTGGTAATTACTATAATGCTCATGGCATCCAGGTTTATTGAGCAAGAAATGTTGAAATTTTCTTTGCTTTTTTGTATTCCGGGACACTTAGATATGTAGAAGATTCTTTTAACATTTTGGACCTTTGCAAGTTTATTGTTTTATTGGTACCACCTTGCTAAACCTTAGAGGCCCACGTCCTCTACCTGTCTGCAGCTAGATGCCCAAGTGTACTTATGGGAAGAGATAGATGACGAGAAGTTCAAGGCCAGGCTTTGATGCCTGGATCCTGCCATTTCCAGAAACCCAAAATTTCCAGTCCTATCGGTCATATGCTATTCCTTCTACCAGTTTATAACCTCAAATACATTTGTTGTGTGTGTGTTTTTAAAGGCTTCTTGGCCAGGTACAGAGGCTCACTTTGGTTTACACTTGTAAACCAAATACTTTGGGAGGCTGAAGCAAGAGCATCACTTGAGACCAGCTGGAATTTGATTCACCTTGAGCAACATAGCATGACCCAGTCTCTACAAAAATTTAAAACATTAGCTGGGTATGGTGGCATGTACTTATATAGTCTGAGCTACTCAGGAACCTGAGGCAGGAGGATCACTTGAGCTCAGGAGTTTGAGGTTGCAGTGAGCTATGGTGATGCTACTGTACTCTAACCTGGGGCTACAGAATGAGACCCTGCCTCAAAATAAAAACTTAAAAAAAATTGTTTCTCTTTTGTAAGCATTAAATTTCTAGGTTTTGATCTTTTAATTATGATGGGTCTTAAATTTTTAGTCTGTAGCTGATGAAGGTCTGATGCTTGTGTGTATCAGTTATGTTGAGACCAAATAAAACCTCATGTTAGTTTGAATAAAATGTCTAGCCTACTTTCTCATGAGCTTGTTTTGATCTCAGTAGCAAACACTGAAGTAATTCTGGGGTGCTGATATGTGTAGAGATTTCTTGTGGGTAGTGGTTGTGGGAGACCATCCTAAATTCCTGTGAGTAAAGTAGTCCCAAAGAGAAGCAAGCCTAAAATCTTAGTGACGTTCTCAGTCTTGCTTATACCAGGCTGCTCTGATGGTTTGAGGCTCTACCCATTGGCTGTTAGCAAGGGATATCCTTAGGAGTGGTAAGTGTGACTTTAAAGGCCTGTTCTTTGTATAATACATGATCTTTTAAAAAAAAAAAAAAAAGAGAGTCACTCACTCCTGCCAGCCTCTAACCACTTCCTATAAGTGACTGCAAACAGATCCATCTTAGTTTTGCTAAGTGAAAAATCTGTTTTGTTTCCACAAAGGGAGTCCCTTCCCCCACTCTCTTTCTTTGTGTATACATACATATATAAATACACACAAAGGCTGCAAACAGGCAAACTTTTTACCTGTCTTATGTGGAAAAGTTTATGTATCCAAGATCTTCCATCTTAGGAAGATCTTTTTTTTTTTTTGAGACAGAGCCTCAAGCTGTCCCCCCAGGTAGAGTACTATGGCATCACAGCTCACAGCAACCTCCAACTCCTGGGCTCAAGCGAGTCTCCTGCCTCAGCCTCCCAAGTAGCTGGGACCACAGGTGCCTGCCACAGTGCCGGGCTATTTTTTAGTTGCAGCCGTTGTTGTTATTTGGAGGGCCCAGGCTGGATTCGAACCCGTCACCTTAGGTGTATGTGGCTAGTGCCTTAGCCACTTGAGCCACAGGCGGTGAGCCTCAGGAAGAGCTTATAAAAAAGTTACTTTGGATATTTTTCATTGTCTTCTATAATAATAAAGGTAGATTCAGAGTGTATCTTTTTTTTTTTTTTTTTTAGACAGAGCCTCAAGCTGTCCCCCTGGGTAGAGTGCCGTGGCATTACAGCTCACAGCAACCTCCAACTTCCTGGGCTCAAGCGAGTCTCTTGCCTCTGCCTCCCAAGTAGCTGGGACCACAG
>CAUYTI010004489.1:0-11930 GCA_963575145.1 Galago senegalensis | reverse complement strand
ATAGCCGGGCGTTGTGGTGGGCGCCTGTGGTCCCAGCTACTTGGGAGGCTGAGGCAGGAGACTCGCTAGAGCCCAGGAGTTGGAGGTTGCTGTGAGCTGTAATGCCACGGCACTCTACCCAGGGGGATAGCTTGAGGCTCTATCTCAAAAAAAAAAAAAAAAAGAAAGAAAGAAATGAAATTGAAAACAAAAGAATCATTCAGAAAAGGAATAAAAAAAGTTAGTTCTTTGAAAAGATAAACAAAATTTATAAAACTTTATCCAGATTAACTGGAAACAGAAAAGTAAAATGTCCAATAACTTCGATCAGAAATTAAAAAATGAAAATAACAAGATACCACAGTGATACAAGAGATTATCTCTGACTACTACAAAAATACTCTATGCCCAGAAATTTGGTAATATGGAGGAAATGGACCAATACAATCCTACCATCTCCCTACTGTACCAGGAAGAAATAGATCTCTTTAACAGACCAATATCAAGCACAGAAATTGAAGAAACAATAAAAAATCTTCCCACAAATATAAAAGCCCTGGACCAGACTGCTTCACACCAGAATTCTATCAAACTTTCAAATAAGGGCTTGTACCTATATGCAGAACCTACTCCAAAACATTGAGAAGAAAAGAACCCTCCCCAACACATTCTATGAAGCAAACATCACCCTAATACCAAAACCAGGAAAGGACCCAATTAAAAAAGGAGAACTACAGACCAATTTCACTAATGAATTTTGAAGCAAAAATATTCAATAAAATTTTAGCAAATAGATTCCAGCTACAAATTACAACAATTAGACTTCATGATCAAGTAGGCTTCATCCCAGAGATGCAAGGTTGGTTTAACATACACAGATCTATAAACATTCAACATATCAATAGAAACAAAAACCAAGACCATATTCTCTCAATAGATGGAGAAAAAGCTTTAGACAACAACTCAGCATCCTTTTCTAACAAGAACACTTAAAAATATAGGCAGAAGTAGTAGGCAGGTTTTACACCATAATTCAATTTATTAAAGAGTGTTTTAGGCTGGACATGGTGGCTCATGCCCATAATCCTAGCAATCTGAGAGGCCATGGCAGGTGAATTGCTTAAACTAAGGTGTTGTGACAGGCACCTGTACTTTCAGGTACTCCAAAGGCTGAGGCAAAAGGGTCACTTGTGCCCAAGAGTTTGAGGTTGTTGAGAGCTATGATGCCTTGGCACTCTCCAAGAGTGCTAGAATTATAGGCATGGGCCACCATGCCTGGCCTCTATTGTTTGCATCTATTTTACGTCCTTTTTTCTGTCCTTCTGTCCTTCTTTTCTTTTGGATTTTGTGAGTATATTTTATGACTCTATCTTATCTTCTTTGTTGGGTTGTAGTTCACTGTATACATCCTTAACTTGTCAAAGTCTATCATCAAATAATATTTTAATATATCACATATAGTTTAAGGATGCCAAAAATGTTTATTTCCTTTTCCCTTTCTCCTTGTCTTTGTGCTACTATTGTCAGACATTTTACTTAAACACTTGGTAAATGACAAAACATTTATATATCTTTTTTTGAGACAGAGTCTCACTCTGTGGCCTGTGTAGAGTGTTGTGCTGTCATAGCTCACAGCAAGCTCAATTCTTGTGCTCAAGCAATCCCCTTGTCTCAACATTCATGAGTAGCTGCACTACAGGTGCCCAAAACTACACCTGGCTAGTTTTTCTATTTTTAGTACAGACAAGGTCTCTCTCTTGCTCAGGCTGGTTTCCAACTCCTGAGCTCAAGCAATCCACCTTCCTCAGTCTCCCAGATTATAGGCCTGAGCTAACATTCCTGGCCTATACTTAAATATTTTTGCTTTAGTAAGTTTCTTTTTAAAAGAGATGTAACTACAAAAAATACTTCTTTATATTTATCCAGATATTTACTATTTCCATTGGTCTTTATTTATTTGTATGAATTCTTTTTATAGTTTTAATAAAGCTTTATTTTGTATGTTATTTTTTGTTTCTATACTAGTTTGTTTACTATTTATAACGACAAAATTATCTTTTAAAAACCTAGCTCAGTGGCACACTATTCCTATACTAAAAGGGACAAAGTAATATCAAGTAATGAGTATGTCTTTTCTAATCTTCTGATGATTAAATTATCTTAATTATTAATCGAAAATATCCACCTATAACAGCAACAATAGTCTTGAAATACACAGGGTGCCAAAAAATGTATACACATTTTAAGAAAGGAAAGAACTATATTAAAATTGTAATACTCAATATATACTTATTAAAAAGATGAATTCAAGTCATATTTGACTTCCAAAATTATAAGAGGTACTTAAAGTGGTTATCATCAGCATCCAAAGACTTCTGATTATGGTGAACCACTGCTTAAGCAATGCTGACCAAACTGTTCATTTGTATCACTGTGCATGTCATTTCAATTTCTTCTCTAAGTACTCCCAGTGTAGCCAGTTTTCTATGGTACATCACATCATTTAAGGTCTCCCGTACTTATGCCTGCACAACATTTTTCAATTCAAATACCACTTCAAAATGATCTTGCACCCTTCTAATAACAACCGTGCTTCTGCCATTTTCTGTCCTGCCTGTCAGGTGGTGATGGTAGCATTCATTTGATTAACACCCTCTTTTGAGCTAACATCACACTACATATTGCTACTGCAATTCAATTCAACTTGAAAAGTAATACGTAGATAACTTCTCTTAAAATGTGTATATATTTTTGGCACCCCCAGTATTATTTTTACCCAGTCCACCTTCATCACAAGAAACCTAATTTTTAGCTGGTCATATTTCTGCTAAATTAAAAGATGACATGCCCCAGCCTCAACTTCAGGTAGGTAAAGTCATGTGGCAAAAATTTGTTTGTGAGCCTTTCTTTGTCCCTTCCATCTTCTTGTTGGCTAAAAGGGGCAGGTGATGACTGGATATTTAACAGTTATCTTGGACCATGAGAACAGGGGTTATATGATAGATAGAAGAGTGATGATCTGGGAGAAAGCTGGGTTCATGATGAATATATGGAAAAAATATGTATCACTTTATCTCAAAAATTCTTCCATATGAATTTAACTGTGTTGTTCTCTCATGTGGGCATGTAGATGTTCATCTAGTGGTTTCATATTAGTATTGAGTACATTGGATACTTGCTTTTCCATTCTTGAGATTATTAGGAGGATGTTCTCCAAATACATCCAGGTAAATACAAAAGATGTAAAGTCTCCATCTTTCTTTATGGCTGAATAGTATTTCATGACATCATACATATGCATTGCTTATCCATTTATGAATTGATGTGCACTTGGGTTGCTTCCACATCTTGGTGATTATATTGTGATTGTGAATTGAGCTGCAATAAACATTCTAGTGTATACATCCTTATGGTAAAATGATTTATTTTCTGGGTAGATACCTAGTAATGAGTTTACAGAATCAAATGGAAGTTCTACTTGCAGCTCTTTGAAGATTCTCCATATTTCTTTCCATAGAGGCTGTATTAGTTTGCAATCCCACCAACAGAGCTAAAGTGTTCTCTTCTCTCCACATCCATGTCAGCATCTGCAGCTTTGGAACCTTGTGATGTGGGCTATTCTCACTGGGGTTAGGTGATATCTCAGGGTGGTTTTGATTTTCATTTCTCTGATGATTAGGGATGATGAGTGCTTTTTCATATTTGTTGGCCATTCATCTCTCTTCTTTAGAGAAGGTTCTGTTCATGTTGCTTGCCCAGTGATAGACGGGATTGTTTGCTCATTCTTTTCTTTAGTTCTCTGCAGATTCTGGTTATAAGCCATTTGTCAGATTTTCAGCATGCAGATGCCTTATCCCATTCTGGAGGTTGTCTGCTAGATTTAATTGTTGTCATTAGCTGTTATTTCTTGACTTTAAATGATATATTTTTATACATATGGCTGTATCAAGGAATCAATCCTGAATAAACATCTTTTGTTACCCTCCCCCAACAACAGAAGAATACACATTTTTCTCAACTTCACATGGATCATTCCCCAAGGTAGACCACATTCTGGGCCACAAGATATACCTTAATATATTTAAAATAAAAATCATAGAAAATATCCTCTCAGATAACAATGGAATTAAACTAGAAATAAATAACAGAAATACAGCTGGAAAACCCAAAATACTTGGAAATTAAACAATACACTTCTAAATATACATAAATCAGAAAAATCTTAACAGAAATTTCAAAATTATTTTGAGCTAAATAAAAATGAAAACATTACTTTTCAAGATTTGTGGGATGCAGTGTAAACAGTACATAGAATAAATTTATGACATAGAATGCACATTATTAAGAAAAGAAGAAAGATCTAAAATCAATAACTTAATTTTCTACTTTAGGAAACTTTTAAAAGAAGGGAAAATTAAACCCAATGTAAGCAATGTAAATGTAAGCAATGAAAATAAGAATAAATAATGATGATAGGAGCAACAAAAAGGCAATGGAATTAAAAAACAAAACAAATAATTAATGGACTCAACAAGGTCAAAAAATACCTTTTTTGAAAAGATCAATAAAATTTATAAACCTCTAGCAAAATTGACTAAGAAAAAATGAGAGACTACACAGATTAATAATTTCAGAATGAAAAAGAGACCATCACTACTGACTTCATGGACATTAAAATGATAAAAAGGAATATTATAAACAACTCAATGCTCATTATTTTGATAACCTAGATAAAATTTGCCAATTCTGGCTTGGCGCCTGTGGCTCAAGTGGCTAAGGCACCAGCCACATATACCTAAGGTGGCATGTTCAAATCCAGCCCAGGCCCACCAAACAACAAGGATGGCTGCAACCAAAAAAATAGCCGGGCATTGTGGTGGATGCCTGTGGTCCCAGCTACTTGGGAGGCTGAGGCAGGAGACTCACTTGAGCCCAGGAATTGGAGGTTGCTGTGAGCTGTGATGCCATAGCACTCTACCCAGGGAGACAGCTTGAGGCTCTGTCTCAAAAAAATTTTTTTTTCCAATTCTTTGAAAGACAAAAAAGAAACAGACAATTGGGTAAGCCTATATCTATTAAAGAAATTTAATCAATAATACTAACCTGCCAAAACTGAAGGAACCAGGTCCAGATGGGTCCAATGGTGAATTCTACCAAACATTTAAAGAAGAAATCATAGCAATTATCTATAATACCTTAAAATAGAAGAAGGAATATTCTCATTTTCTTATACTATATGGCCAGTATTACTCTCATGCCAAAACAAAATGAAGATATTATAGGAAAGGAAAACTACAAACCAATACCTCTCATGAATATAGATGTAAAAATCCTCAAGAAAATATTAACAAACTGGGCACAGTGGCTCATGCCTCTAGAAGGCCAAGGTGAGTGGATCGCTTGAGTTCAGAAGTTTAAGACCTGCCTAAGCAAGAGCAAGACCCTGTCTCTAAAAATAGAGAGGCGTTGTAGTGGGTGCCTGTAGTCCCAGGTACTTAGGAGGCTGAGGCGAAAGAATCACTGAGCCCAAAAGTTTGAAGTTGCTGTGAGCTATGATGCCATAGCACTCTACCTAGGGTGACAAAATGAGACTCTGTCTCAAAAGAAAAAAAAAGAAAGGAAAGAATAAATGAAGGAAGGAAGGAAGGAAATACTAGCAAATCAAATCCAACAATGTATAAAAAGAATCTGACAAGTGGGATTTATTTCAAGTATGCAACACTGGTTCAAAATTTGCAAACCAACTTATATATTACACTATATCAAAAGGCTAATGGGTAAAAATCACATGCTCATATCAATAAATGCAAAAAAAGCATTTGAAAAAAATCCAGCACTCATTCATGATACAAACTTTCAGCAAACTGGTAAACTTCTTCAACTCAATTTTAAAAACAATAAAAATAAAGCCTACAGCTATGAGTTAATGGCAAGACAGTACATGTTTATCTCATAAGATTAGGAACAAAGCAAGAATTCCCACCATCACTTTTTCAACTTTTGTTGAAGTTTGTATTGGAAGACTTAGCTAACTCAATAAGGCACGAAAAGGAAATAGAATGTATAAATATTGGAAAAAAGAAATAAAATTGTCTTTGTTCACAAATCACATTATTATCTATACAGAAAATTGCAAAGAATTATTTTTTAAAACTCTTGGAACCAAAAAATGGTTATGATAAACTTTCAGAATACAAGACAAATATACAAAATCCAATTGCTGTCTCATATACCAGCCATGAAAAATTGGAATTTGAAATTTAAAACACTATAGTATTTATGTTAACAGAAAAAAAAGAAATAGGTATAAATCTAATAAAATACATACATGATATATATGAGACAAACTGCAAAATTCTGAGAAAGAAATCAAGGAAGATCCAAATAAATGGAGAGATAATCTGTGTATGTGAATGAGAAGTCTCAATATTATCAAGATGTTAATCTTTCTCAATTTTATGTTTGGATTCAACATAATCCCAGTCAGAATTACAGCTTATTAACAAACTGATCCTAATGCTTATATGGAAAGACAAGTGATCCAGAATAGTTAACACAATATTGAAGAACAAAGTTAGAGGACTAACACTACCCTACTTCAGGAGTTAATATAAAAATACAGTAATCAAATGGCAGGTCTATTTTTAGTTCTCTAAGTATTATCCAGATATCTTTCCAAAAGGAATGTATTAGTTTGCAATCCCACCAGCAGTGTAGAAGTGTTCCCCATGAATGAATTAATAAATTGTGGTATATGTACACCATGGAATACTATGCAGCCCTAAAGAAAGATGGAGACTTTACCTCCTTCATGTTTATATGGATGGAGCTGGAAAATATTCTTCTTAGCAAAGCATCTCAAGAATGGAAGAGAAAGTACCCAATGTACTCAGCCCTACTATGAAACTAATTTATAGCTTTCATAGGAAAGCTATAACCCAGTTATAGCCCAGGAATATGGGGAAAGGTGGGGAGGGGGGATGATAGAGGGAGGGTGATTGGTGGGATCATGCCTATGGTTCATCTTATAAGGGTATGTATGAATCTTTCTAAATGTAGAATATAAATGTCTTAACATAATAACTATGAAAATGCCATGAAGGCTATGTTAACCAGTTTGATGAAAATATTTCAAATTGTATATAAAAACAGCACACTGTACCCCATGACACTATTAATGTACACAGTTATGATTTAATTTTAAAAAATACAGTAATCAGGATGGCACCTGTGGCTCAAAAGGATAGCGTGCCAGTCCCATATGCTGGAGATGGCAGGTTCAAACCCAGCCCTGGCCAAAAACTGAAAAAAAAAAAATACAGTAATCAGGACAGTGTATATTGGCAAAAAAAAAAATAGATCAAGGAAACATAATAGAAAGCCCACAAATAGACCCACATTAATAAAGTCAATCATCTTTCACTAAGGAGGAAAAGCAATTCAGTGGACAAAGTATAGTCTTTTCAACAAATTGTGCACAACTTTTGGGGGCGGGACACAATTATAAGAGAGACTTTGGGCACTGCGCTTGTAGCTCAGCGGCTAGGGCACCCACCACATACACAGGGGTGGCGGGTTCGAATCCAGCCCAGGCCTGCCAAACAACAATGACAACAACAACAACAACAACAAATAGCTGGGCATTGTGGCAGGCACCTATAGTTCCAGCTACTTGGGAGACTGAGGCAAAAGTATCACTTAAGCTAGTGGTTCTCAACCTTCCCAATTCTGCAACCTGAAAATAATTTTCTTGTTGGAGGTCACCAATAATATATGAGGAACTGTATTAAAGGGTCACGGCATTAGGAAGGTTGAGAACCACTGACTTAAGCCCACAAGCTGGAGGTTGCTGTGAGCTGTGACACAATGGCGCTCTACCTAGGGCAACATAGTGAGACTCTGTCTCAATAAAAAGAGGGACTTTACTTAACAAATGCAATCATTGTAACCCTCAGTGAATCCACAACAATAAAGAAAAAAAAGTGGTGCTGGAAAAATTGGACAGCCATCTGTAAAACATTGAATTTATACACAGACCTTAACATCATTCACAAAAATTAACCCCAAATGGATAATAGGCCCATTTGTAAATGAAAGACTATAAAACTCCTAGAAGATAACATAGAAGAAAATCTAGGTGACCTTGGCTTTGGTGATGACTTCTTGAATACAACACAAAAAGCACAGCCCATAAAAGGAAAAATTGCTAAGCTTGACTTCATTAAAATTAAAACCTTCTGCTTGGTTAAAAAAAAATGCTGTTAATGAAATGAAAACACAGTCACAGACCAGGAAAGAATTTTTGCAAAATACATATCAGATACAGGACTGGTATACAAAATAAAAGGAGTACATTCACTAATGGTTGAAATTCAAAATGGTACAGCCACTTTGGAAGGCAATTTAAAAACAAAACTAAAGATTCTCTTACTATATGAACCAACAGTTGTACTCCTTGGTATTTACCCCGATGAGCTGAAAAAGCATCACATGAATGTTTATAACAGATTTATTCACAATTGCCAAAACTTCGAGGCAACCAAGATATCCTTTAATAAGTGAATAGTTAAACTGGGGTATATCCATGCAATAGAATATTATTCAGTAATAAAAATAAACAAGCCATCAAGCCATGAACTGACATGGAGTAACCTGAAATGCATAGTGCTATCTGAGAAAAAATAGCTGAAAAAGCTATATTCTGTATGATCCCAACTATAAGACATTCTGGAAAAAGTGAAACTACAGAGATACTAAAAACATCAGTGTTTTCTAGAGATTCTTATAGTGGGAGGGAGGAATAAAGAAGTGGAACATAGGTGATTTTTAGAACAGTGAAGGTATTCTTTTGTATGATACTGTAAAGATGGGTAAATAGCTTACCTTTTTCAAAACCTATAGAATAGACAACACAAGAGTACAATTGAGTGTAAACTATAGACTTTAGTTATAAAAATGTATCAATGTTGATTACTCAAGTGTACCACACTAATGCAATTTATTAAAAATAAGGGAAATCAGTGACAGTAAAGGAGTATATGGGAATTCTATGTACTTTTTGCTCATTTTTATCTGTAAACCTCAAACTTTTCAAAATAATTGTCTATTACTTTCTTTTTTAAAAAGAAAGTCTTTACTAAAAATTATCATTCCTCTAACTTCTTGAAATATGAATAGTAATAACAATTTTTAATCTCCTTGCCTAATAATTCTCTCATTTCTGCCATTTTTTATTTGTTTTGATTGAATGTACTTTCTCTGCATTATGAATTATATTTTCTTTTCTTCTTTGCATGCTTGATAATTTTTTATTAGATCCTGGATACTGTTAGTTTTAACTAGCTGAAAAATAACTACTTTTGCATTTCCTTTTTTTAGTGAAGGAAAACAAAACAAATTTATTGTTTTTGAATAAAAAAGTAAAAACAAACAAAAAACATTCAAAAAACAAAAGACTACAAATCAAAGGTTTTTCTTAATAGATAACTGGAAAGAAGTACTTTTCTGCAGAGTGTTCATATGAAAGCAAAATTCCAAAACAAAATCTTTCTATAATAGAAAGTCTAGCATTCTAAAGAAGGGATGTGAGAGATACAATGCTCAAATATTTATGTGTTATTTTAAAATGGAGCTATATTACACCTTTAAGCTATGTTAAATGTTCTAAGAAAGAGTTATTGTGAACAACAGTATTTGTATGTGGGACACCATGCAGGAATTGTGTGGATAGAAATCTGGGATGCTAGGGTAGCAATACATCTTCAGGTGTACCTGGCGCTTAGATCTGACTCTGGAATATACTGCAGGTCCCCTGAAACTTTTTGGTCCATTCCCATTGGTGCCTGGGCTTATGAAATAAGTTTATGTCCTTCTCTGGAGGGCTTATCATGGCATGAGACCACCCCTCCCTAGTCTTGGCCCAAGTTAGATAGGCCTCTGTCACTCCTAGAGCCTCTTGCAAAGCCTGGGACTGAGTGAGCAGGAGGTGAGAAAGTAACTTCTGTCAATCAAAGTATAAATTGATTAAAATATTGAAGTGGTTGAGAAAACACATACTCTTCATCAGCCTATCATCGTTAGATTAAAAACTAAAACTAAAATATCATTTATTTTTAATCCAGTTCATGGAAACATCAAATGAAACTAGTGTTAGACAATAGACGTTAAAGCATGTTCCAGTTTCACCACCAATCAGAGGGACCGGTTAGACAATGCAGTCTACTTAGGTTTCTTTTTAATATGTATGTTAAAGGAAATAATTTTCAAAACTTAAAAATGGTCTAACATTGGGGGATTTTGAACATTTGAACACATTGCTTGCATCCGAAAGAGTAAAAACTTTACTTTTTGTTCAGACTAAGACAAACACTTGTGAAAATTGGTGTAAAATCAATTGTACACTAACAAAATATGTTTCAACTTTGTCACTCTTATCTATTTCATATGAAAGAAAGCATGACTGAGTTATTTGTGGGATCTGTTGGATTTGGAGGAAACTTATAAAATTTTATCCCCTAGGCAGCAGCCACTCTACTTATAGCCATTGTAGCTTTTTCATAGCTTGTCTTGTCACAAAGTTAAACCCTTTACAGTTGTTGATTTTGTAATTACAAATCATTTTCATGTTTCTGAGAGTATGAAAGGGCCCAAACATCTTCCAGAGGATCCCTCCACTGGTGTCTTAAACAAGGTTGTAGATCAAGATACTTCAGCCTGAAGAAGCATTTCCTAGAACATCAGGACCAGAAACCCATATGACCCATAAGGGAGAATCTAAATCTTTGGCATGGTGGGGAACCAGTTCTCTAAACAAACATTCTAGCTGGAGGCTGGTACAGCTATAAGAAGAGCACCACAATTTGTGTCCTCCTTGGAATTGGCTACAAACTTCACAGTAATGGGCTTGGAGGAACCCAGGGCGTTATGACCATTCAAAGTGGTAATTGCCTCCTTCTGACAATGTGTCAAACCAGATAACCAAAACCTCTCTGGACAAACCTGTGGTCTGATACATAGGACCCAGAGTTGATGATTTGCCCAAACTGAAAGAAAATGGTCCTTGGGAGTATGCAAATGTTGGCATGTTTGATGACCTCTGAGTTCAGGACAGCAAATGACACCTTAATGGTATCTGACTGTAGCCTCAGGCCCTTTGGAGTGTTGATTGCTCCCCTGAGCCCACTCTTTTGAGATTACCTAGTTTATAAAGCCACAGCTGAAGCAGTGTCCTGCTACTTTACCCCATTTGCGGGTTCAACTTCACCTGTACTGCTAAACAGACTTAGTAATTTATCCTGGTTTACGTTTTGAGGGAGGTAGTTGACAATTAAATTTGTTTTCCAAAGGTCACCCATGCAGGCTTCCACCACGTGGTTTTCATGACCATAAGACCTTGTGTTGTAAAAAAATCTGGACACAGGCAGGAAGGCCCAAGTCTTCTCTGGGGTAGGTGAGAAAGAGCTCTGCTCTGTCTCCATACCACTAGCACCAAGGGCAACAGTATCGCCAACCATGATGTTTACCTCGGTATATCTAAACCTATTTTTCGATTTAGTTCTTGGATGTGGCTAAGAATTTGGAAACCGGCTCGGCACCTGTAGCTCAAGCGGCTAAGGTGCCAGCCATATGCACTAGAGCTGGCGGGGTTCGCATCCAGCCTGGGCTCACGAAACAACAATGACCATTACAAGCAAAAAATAGCCCTGTGCTGTGGTGGGCACCTGTAGTCCCAGGTACTTAGGGGCTGAGGCAAGAGAATCACTTAAGCCCAGGAGTTGAGGGTTACTATGAGCTATAATGCCACGGAACTCTACCCAAGGTGACAGCTTGAGGCTCTGTCACAAAAAATAAAAAAGAAATTTGGAAACTATTTTATTCCTTCAAGGTGACACTTTAGAAATAAATTTCTACCACTCTCAAAGCAAAGTACTTTTGAATACATTATCTGATGC
>CAUYTI010004488.1:0-11277 GCA_963575145.1 Galago senegalensis | reverse complement strand
ATATACATTTTGAAATACTCTCATCAAACTGGTTAACATAACCTTCATGCCATTTTCTTAGTTATTGAGTTAAAACGTTCATACTCTGCTTTTAGAAAGATTCACTTGTACCCTTGTAAAATAAACCATAGAGCATGACCACATTTTCAAGGCTCAGTATATATGTTTCCACATTTCTCCCTGCCCTCCCCTGTCTTCACCCCCATCACCTCTATCTCTCCTCTCCTATCTTCCCATCTCTTTCTCTGACTCTGACCCTCCCGCCTTTGTTTTATATGGAGCCCACACAAAACATCCAGGAAACTCTTAAAATCCTTCACTTTTGCTAAATACTGGGTCATATTCAGATATTCTTGAGGTTGGGACATGGACGTAGCATCTTTATAAACCACAGAAAACCATATTTGTAGATAAAGAGCTAAATGGAAGGAAAACCGGATATATTTGCCATCTAGCTGTGACCTTCAGTGAAGCACTCAAATGTACAGCTAAGGTAAACTCCGTAGACCTCTGTGAACACTTACTTCATTGTAATGGAGTGATTGATTTAATTATTGCTAAAACATCTAATATTTCTTAAGGTTGATTCTGTAACTAGAAGCTACCTCTGAATTTTTAATGACAGGCATGGGTAAAATTGGTGCTGATTGCAAAAATACAGATGGTTCAAAATTCAGGACATTTTTTTCTTTATATCTCAGTACAACAGACATATTTTCTTTCCTGAGTAATTTTTGTCTATACAATTTTGCTGTTAACTTATTAAAAACAAAGTATTTTGCTTTTCTTATAGTTGAAGCCAATGGTAACAAATACATTTTGCATGAAATCTAACATACAATCAGGCATATACAGCTCTCAAGAATCAAAAAATATATATTTCAGATTAAGAATAATAAGTTGCATTCTTTACACAGATTCTTCAGAGTCTTGTGTCAGAAAAGAGGGAAATGACTTATCTAATCATTCAGTAGAGACAAAGCATATGTGAAAAGGTTAATCAGGACACCAGAAAGAGCTGGTAGGATAAATTTGTCAGAGGTTGAGAAAAGAATCATTATCATCAAATTTCACCCTTGATGGTCGATCTCTAGTGAAAATTCAAATGGGAAGAAAATTCTATAAAATTATCCAATTCAATGCTGGTAATACCATTCATAAGCTGAGAGGTAGTGACACTTTTCATTTAGTTAAATTTGTTTTACTAAATTTCTTATGGCGACAAATCTACCAAATAGCATCCAAGATTGTTAGTTTAATTGTGTCAATTTGTTAATGGAAAATATATGGTTATATTATGTCTGCTTGAATATTTCTAGGTGTGAGGTTTGTTGTAGCAACAAAACAGTGTTTTCAGTATATTTTAACATTTATTAAGTACCACTAGAGGGCAGAGTTATTTCTTAATTTTACTTAAATTGATTCCATAATTATGAGATTAACCAAAAAATGGCATCGCACTTAACATTTTTGTTAACTTTTTTTAAAAGTTTGATGGTATTTGTAGGTTTATTTTAATATAAAGATATCATAAGATGCATTTTTTAAAATCTCAATTTATATTCTACTTCACAAATTGTATTGCACATTAAAAAATCATTTATAGTTCAAGGACAAAGATTATTTAAGCTGTTCCCCATGTATTTAATTATATCTTAAAACATGTTTTAGCCAAGAAGGACAACATAGGATACAACACTACAAATATGACTTATTACATCGTTAAATTAGATTCTACAAGTAGTTAAACATTTATTACTGGACATTTTGTTAGACCCAATGGATAGACATAGTAAGATATAATTTTAGTTGATATTTCCTTTTGGAAACTATCTTCACTCCCATTAACAGAACTTAATTACGGAAACTTCTATGTGCTTCTGTACCTATTACCATTTCAGAAAGCAAAACATTATGTTAGCACATTATCTTCATTCTCCCTCCTCTTACTAGACTTGTGAGCTCCTCAGGCACTGATCCAAGATTATGTCAACACTATATATCAGCATGCAGAATTAGGTTTACCATAGAGCAGATACTCAATATAAATTTGTGGCTATATTATAATAATGGTAGAACAAATCAATAAAAACATAATTATTTACTACGATAATATTTATGTTGTGTTCTACTTTATTTTATTCAATTTTACATCAATGTAGTATTGATTTTAAGATAATATATGGACAAAAGTGAACCAGCAACAACTTGATTCTCATGTTCAATTCAGCCATCACTTCTTGGGGACTGAATACGTTCTTATATTTATTATGTGCAGTGCTGGGCATAACAAGATGAATAAGATAGTCTAAGCCCTTAATGGACTAGTGAAAATAAAAGCACATAAAATAGATAATTCTAATCTTCATAGTTAAATACCATGATCAACTTATAATTAGTCTTTAGGTTAACTAAAGAAAAAAATATCACATGTTGGCAAGGATATGGAATAAGTGAAAACTTGTGCACTGCCAGTGGAAATGTGAATTAGAACAACCATTATAAGATATAGTATGAAGGCCATTCAAAAAAATTAAAAAGAAAGTATCAAAAAGAAATTATATTAGTTTATATTAAGTATAGACTTCCCACCTCACCTTTGTTTTTAACAACAAGAAGTTTCTCCATTATTAAGCCACTATTTTATCTTGTGCTCAATGTGGTTAGTACAAACATTTTTATTGTCATTACTGTTTAGTGTAATCATTATGGACTGCTACTTCAATGCACCTTCATCGAAACTTTCATAGATTAGCATAAAATTAAACATAAATAGAATTATTTTAAAGGTGAGGTATACCAAGAATAACAAAATAAGGTGCTGGAAAGGTAAAATATAATAAGAAGAGACAGACAGCTAGAAAGAGCAAGAGAGACCTTGTCAATGCCATTGTTAGAGCTGTCTGATCAACGCAGTGATTTCCAACCATTGTGTCCTGGCACACTGCTGTGCTGTGAGAGGATCTTAGGTATGCTGAGAAAAATTTTAAAGATCATCAGTTCAATTATTTTCAAAGGAAGGTCAAAGCATAGTAAGTATGTTCTTTTTCTTACATTTTCTTTTCTGACCACCATAATGTAAGTGTGTCGCAGGAGGTTTATTATAGATTCCAGTGTGCTTAAGGGAAGAAAGGTTAAAAACACTGGATTAATGGAAGAAGGGAAAAATCTTTCCCATTGTTATCCAGGACATTCCTTGGATTGAGAAATACTTTCCAAGTGTGTCTTTAATATCCCAGTTCCCATTTATGTCCAGACTTCCCGTTTCTCTGACTTCCCATCTCACTACATTCTTTACCAACAGCAGGAGTTAAAACCATTCCTTCAGGGACTTGCTAGACTAAAGTGTAAAAAAAAAAGTTATATATATACTATGTATACACACATATGCACACATACATATACACATGTAGAACTCCATAGCTGACCACCTCCCAACATTGACACACTTCAATGTGAAGGACAACACCCTTCACTTGACCTAATTTAGATAGAGGGTCTTGAACCACATAGGCCTATCAGATTCTTGAGTTCGCAACCTGTCTGTTGACCAGGTTGTTATAGTTCCTTGAGTGGTCAATTGGTCAACTTATAGAGATTCTACTGTAAATATAAATTATATGATGAACCTGTAATTAATAATCTATAATGAATTATAAATATAGAACAAATCTTAATGGGGCATTCAGATTCTTTACTTTTTTTATCCATTATCACATTGTATATAGGAAGTGTCTATTTTCCTAAATTGAGCGACTCTTCTTATTGTTTGTGAATATACAATGATCACTCTTGTCCTTGAGTATACTTACTAACACAGGAAGGTAAATATTTAGAGCAATACATAAAGATTTAGCCTGTGATTCCCATTATTGTAAAGAAAAGTAAATATTTGCAGTGTATTTATCCCACAGTGTTTGTCCTGGGACTCAACATAATGAAACAACAATAACTATTCAAAAACAAAAAGTTATCTGCAGCCTTTGCTATATTTAAATTTGTGACTTAACACAGTCACAAAGATTTTATGGCTTCCTACTATCTTAGCATGCAGTAAATTATAATCAGTCTAAATATAGACAACTCTCCTGAAAGATAGATAAACTTAAAATTGGGACTATGAGTAATTTTTAAATGGCTTAAAGACAGACGAATATTTTTAAAAAAGTGGAAAAAATGGCGATTAATTATAATTCTCCACCTTATTCTATAAACATAGAAAGGCAGCATGGAAAATTTAACTGACTTTTTTAAAAAAACAAAATATGTTGTACACTCTGCTAGTATAGAGACACAGGTAAATTAACTTTAAGTAATATGTTCTGAAGATATATCATGTTAGCAGAAGACAAGACTAAATTATTATAACATAGCCTCTGTTTTTAGGCTTAAAAGTTTATGCCATTTTTGCTTTCTCTCTGTTTTATTCACAATATTGATTTAAAAGGATGAAAACACTCCTCATTTTTTTTAATATAGAACAACAGTTTCCCAGAGACTAATAGCTCATTCATACGTTGACATTACTCTCTTTGCTATGAACTTTGCTATTCTTAACATATTTCTAATTCTTCAACTTGATTGTGTTGATACTAGTTCCTTTCAGTTAAAAAGAAAAAAAATAATTCCGATGGTAGAAAGACGTTGCTTGAAGGAATACATTCTGTAGGGACTGTAGGGAGCTTTCCACCCCGTTTGGTCTGGTTCAGGGCGCAAAATGAGAACACTCTCCTACCAAATGCCTCCCAGCCTTCTGGAAGAGGAGCCTCTTCCGTGCATAAACTCATGTGTTCATCGCTACTTTTGCCCCGATGGCTTAATATATACTATTCTGGCATATTGACTATTTAAGGTAAAGACATTTACAAAACAGCAGATGCAAAAAAGATCACTTTGACCCCTGTGCTGTTTCTTAAAAGCAGATGATAATATTCCCAATGTGAAAGAGCTTCTCCCATTACCAGAAAGATGCACAATGATTTACCTCAAGGGTAAGTCAAAACTCAGAGAATTTTACAAAGATCATGTAAAGTAGCTCTTATCTGTTAAGCTGCCCACATAATCTAGTTATATGAGTAACCATTATTTGTCCAATTCAGATTACAAATAACTAACTCTAACTGACTTGACTCTTCATTTCTTTATAAGGGCTACTATGATGAGTAAAATTCATATTATTCTTTTATTTTGTTAATTTATGCTATGTCAATTTTATACTCAGACCTAGCTGGGATCCTAAGAGGATGGAGGTGGAATTTTCTCCCTCTTACACTTTTATCACACTGTATTATATCTGCATGTAATTTATAATCATTTATATAGCTACCCTCCCCACTAGACAGTAAATTTCTCAATGTAGGGAATATGCTTTAAATCTATCTGTCCCCAATATTTTGGCACCAAATTCTACCTGACATATTTTGACTATTTAAACATTTTTCACTAAGGTTCATATGTAATCATAACCCTACTGTGAACTGTATAAGAAAACATGGCTCAGTTAGGAACCAGCATTTTTATGAAAACTTACATTTCATTGAATAAACCTAATTCCTTCTTGTTTGACACTATTTCAAACCACTACATAGTATTGTAATGCAGGGTTTCCATAGTGAATTATACCATAAAGCAGATTTGCATAATTAATTCTCATGAGATTTTAATTTTCAAAATGTATTCAAGCAAACATTCCTCTTTAGTTTACCAGTGAAATGATGTGTGATATGAAATGTGCATGTTTGTATACATGCTTATGAGTGTGTAGGTTTGGCCTGGGCAAAGTTATGGTGTACCTATACTAATAAACAACATATTTCCTTTAGGATAACAAACTTAAGAGAACGTACTATAAATGTTCACTTACTAAAGAACAATTTGTTTACTAGGAGAGAAAAAGTAAAGGTATCATACATATATATCTGTTGGAGAAATGAGTTAGGGGCCAGGTGTAGGACGTTGAAACTGCCCAAGCCAAGAAAGACAGTGCATGAGCGTTAGCATAAAACACAAATGCAGCTAGTGACCAGATATGGCTTTGTGAGCACTACTCACCTCTAAAAGAGACTAGGACTCCTTGAAGAAATGGTAAGTTCCAAGACAAATTCAGGGAATTACAAGACGAACCTGAGTATCTTATTTGCCAGAAAGTAGAGATGAAATCCCTTTATTTTTCAGAGATCAAGAATATTCTATTAAAGAATTATAAATAAGAATCAAAAGGCATGGCACCCAGTTTAAAAGGTATTATACTCACCACATCTGGAACAATTTCCACATCAAAATAAGTAGAAGGTAATGGATTGGAACATAGACTAAAGTAAGAATACATGAGTCTACACTTGTGTAAAATGTCAATGCATGTTTTATAGGAAATGAGATATTGGCAATCTCAAAGTATCTCTCCATCAAATACTCACAACACACACACATACAAATCACAACAAGAACACTTTTAAAAGAATGGAGAAGCCTAGAAAATTGCAGTTTGAGTATCAGAGTAAATATTACCTGTACTGGGACAAGCTGAATTTGAAAACCAACAGGAGTGTTGGAGATCAACACTGCACAACTCCTGTGGTAATCCCTACAAAGGTGCACAGTCCAAATGTAATCATATGGAAATCTTAGACAGACCTCAAACTAAGGGGATTTTGTAAACTACCTGTAATATTCCAAAGCGTTAAGGTCATGAAAATAAAGAGTGAAAATATATTCCAGATAAATTAATGTAACATGTTTTAGAATTGGATCCTTTTTTAAGAATATTTTGGAAGGATAGCTATCAAAAGTTGAATAGGGTTTGAAGATTAGGAGATGTGTGGTAATATTGTTCTAGTTCTCTGTTTCTGTGTGTGAAATCACTCCAAGCCTAGTGGCATATAACCATAATAATTTTATGATGCTCATAGATTCTGTGGGTTAGGAACTTGGCAAGGGCTCAGTGGAGATGGTTTGATTCCGCTCCATAATACTGGGGGCTTCAGTTGAAAAGACTTGCTGGCTGAAAGCAGGAATCATCTGAAGGATTTTTAATCACATCTGGTGCATTGGTATTGGCTTTTAGCTTAGGATACATACATAACTGTAGATTGTCCATATTGATCCCTGGGCTTCCTCACAGCGTGGCGGCTGGGTCCCAAAGTTAATGTTGAAAGAGAATCAGATAGAAGGCCTACCACCACTTAGGTGGTGACTTAGCCTCAGATGTTATAGAGCCTAGTCAGATTAAAGAAAGGAGAATAAAGACTTTTTTCCTCTCCCCTTCTCCAGGCAAAAACCACACATTTGATGAAAAAAGTAATGAGACCTACTTTATAAGAAGAGTGTGTGAGATAGAAGAGATATTAACTTGTACTCATGTATAGGAGATAAAATCTGTATATTATATAATCATAATCAACTAATTTTGGTAGTGATGTGGCATTGTAAGGCAGCGACCTCATATATAGGAATTCCATATTTAATTAATCAAGGGTGATAAGATATTATGTTGGCAACTTACCCACAAATGGTTTGGAAAAATAAATTAACCGAAATGTCCTATTTCTATACATTTTTATAAGTTTTTAATCATTTGAAAACAAAAAAAAAGATAAAGCAAAAACTACATATCTAAATATATAAGTAGAGATTTCTAGCAGGATCTGGCTTACACCACTTTGTAAAAGAGAGATTGAGAAAGCCAGCTGAGGTTCTACTTATGTGTATATTAAGGTATTCACATAATGGCAAGGCTATAAATACAAGAAGGTAGTTAAATGTGAACATCTAAATCAGACAATCAAAAGTAATCAACAATGGACAGAACTTGTTGCTTAAGCTTTCCCCATCAGTGTATTTGAAAATTCAAGAAGGTCTTTAGACCTCCTCCTCACAATGAATAGGGAGCACTGTTAGGATTGAGTAGTTTTGGCAGATACCCTGTTAAGAAAAATGAAGAATTGTATATCCAACATGCTAACCACACTATCTTCAAAATACACTATTTGAATGAATAGTGATAGGTAAGAGAGTTATATCCATCTATATTTTTAGCAATAAGAATATTACATATAACAATATGAATGTAATATAACATTATTTTTTATTATGTGTAAGTTGACTGGTGTCAGCTGAGCCCAGAGATCAATATGGATAACCTACAGTTATGTGTGTGTCCTAAACTAACAGCCAATATCAACCCACCAGATGTGATAAACAATCCTTCAGATGATTCCTGCTCTCAGTCAGCTGGTTCAGTGGCAGGTTTTAAACAGACAATACCAATAATGGAAATATAAACACAACTGATACTTTTATATTTTAGTTTCCTAAGGTAGAGTTTGGTATCTTGAACATTATTTTATTACCATAATAACATTGGACAGTAAATCATAGTTTTTAAAAGTATAGGTTTTAGGGACATATTTTGTCTCTATTACTTATGAGTTTTATGACTATGACAAAATTACATAAATTCTTCAAGCTAGGATTTTATTTTTCGGTAAAATACTTTTAATAGAGTATTGTTGTAAGATAATGAATCTAAAGTTCTTAGCAAAATAAGTTATTAAATATTTAATATATAGCAAATATTAATAATGATATTAGTGCTAGTGGTGGTGGTGACAATGGGTGTGGAAATAGTAAATAAATGACTTCCAAAGTTTCTTTTGTTAAGAGGAATTCACTGTTGTTTTAAAGAATTGTGGGAGGGGGGCAAGACCAAGATAGAGGTCTAAAGACATCCCCTTTGCAGCTAATGGGGGTGATATTGGGTAGAGAGTTTTCCAGCCTCCTCTGACTGAAGTGCCCTGCCTGGAGGCATTGCTTTGGGGGAGCAGTGAGGTGGTGGAAGAATCCAGGTGCCAACAAAGCATTAGGAGCAGTGGAGACCTAGCACAGAAGGCAAGTTCATGTGTGCAGACACAGGCCAGCTGGTTCAGTGGCAGGTTTTAAACAGACAATACCAGTCCTGCATTTTTTTTTTCTTTTTTCTTTTTTAGACCTGTGTACTTGCCAGAGCTACTCTGCGAGAGCCCAGGTGAACAAGTGATCTTAAACAGCACCCAGTGGCTGGGATTGAGCCACCTGGTACAGGGGAACTCTTATTGTTCAACTACTGGGAGGGTGCTGCCATTTTGAGCAGATGCCTGGAAGGAAGGACCTGCTGGATCCTAATGCAAGGCTAGTTCTAGTGCACCTGCTAAGCTAAGCAGCCACCTTTGGGGGGACAAGAGACAAGAGCAGAACCTACTTTTCTGGCATATCCACTTTGTGGTCAAGGAGCACTGATTGGAAAGCGGGAGGTGTGTCTCATAAGTAGCCCCAATACAGCTTCAGGCTCCCAACCCTCTGGAAAATGAGAACAAATAAATCAGAAATATGGTTTTGTTGACAACTAGATAGTGGCTTCCAGCCCACATCTTTTACAGCCGTATCAGCATTGTGATTAGCATCCTCTAAACCCAGAACCATATCACCAGTTGTCCAGTATGTATATAATGTCTAATATAGAGACATTAACACTCCTCTTACAGAGCTGGACAGATCTTCTAAACAGAAAGTAAACAAAGATAAAAGGGATTGAATCATGTCCCTAGAAGAATTGGGCTTAATAGACACATACAGAACACACCTTCCAAAAATCTAAGGAATATACTTCCTTCTCATCAGCTCATGGAACATTCTACAAATAGAATATATCTTAGGACCTAAATCAAATGTCAACAAAACCAAGAGAATTGAAAATACAGCTTTTATCTTTTTAGATTGCAAGGCAATAAAGGTGGAACGCCACTGCAACAAAAATTTTCATCCCCACCTTAAGGCAGGTAGATCTTATGTTGAATGACAGTTGGATTAGGGAAGAGATAAAGGAGGAAATTATTAACTTCCTTGAACAAAACTACAAAGCAGATGCAACCCACTAAAACCTGTGGGATACTGCAAAAGAAGTCATAAAAGGGAAATTTATCACATTAGATGCCTACGTCCAAAAAAAAGAAAGAGAGCACATAAATAATCTAATTAATCATTGTAAAGAAAAGAAAAAGGAAGAGCACTTCAATCCCAAACCCAGCAGAAGAACAGAAATAATCAAAATTCCATCAGAAAGGAATGAAATTAAAAACAAAAGAATCATTCATAAATTTAAGAAAAAAATAGAAGAAAGTAGTGACTAATTCTTACATAAATTGGATTTAATTTTGACTAAAGTACATTACTTAAACATTAATTTTTAATTTAACTTGTTAATATGTTGTTTAGGATATTGCATTCTCATTTATAAGTGTAATATGTTTGCAATTTCCCCTTTATAATAATATATTTTCTCCAATTTTAATATCAGGTGTATCCAGATTAAGTAGAATGGTTTTGAAGTATTTCTTCTTTTTCTATTGTGTATAAGATTTGTCATGATCTGTTTTTTGAAATTATCTTTTATTTATAAATATTATTTGCCTATTTATTGAGACTTTGGAAAAAAATAGTAAGAAGTTAACTGATGACTCCATACTGAACCTCAGAGTCAAAGCATTCTATAATAGAATAACTCTTATTTGACAATATGAATGTTACTTTCTTTGCACTATTCTTATTATTGCTTAACATTTCAACGCCACAATTGTCTGATTTCTTTTCTGAATGTATATTGTCGTTCATTCATTATGAGGTTTTCATTTCTAGTTCTTATCTTAAACATTGTTATTAAATTTTAAGCCTTTTTAATTTTGTAAAGGCAAAAAGTGGAAACCTAATAAATACATGTATATGCAAAAAAAATATTAAAAAAAACATAAAGTAAGAAGTGGAACCTAGAGTATGCCTTAATAATTCTGAGACTAGATTTGGGGAAATATGATGCATAGGTAATTTATCTATTTTTCAGGCATACCTGGGCTTAGTTTAATAAAGTTATTGATATTTTCCCAGCCAAAAAAAAAAAGAAATTAAATTTGTTTCTTCAAAAAGATAAATAAAATAAACTATTGGCCAGATCGACCAGAAACAGAAAAGTAAAAGGGGAAATAATTGAATGCACAAGACATTATCTCTGATACTACAGACTACTCTATGCCCATAAATTTGAGAATGTGGCGAAAATGGACCATGACCTGGAATTATACCATCTCCCTAGACTTAACCAGGAAGAAATGTGGTCCCAGCTACTTGGGAGGCGGAGGCAAGAGACTCGCTTGAGCCCAGGAGTTGGAGGTTGCTGTGAGCTGTAATGCCACGGCACTCTACCCAGGGGGACAGCTTGAGGCTCTGTCTCAAAAAAAAAAAAAAAAGAAA
>CAUYTI010004486.1:0-29604 GCA_963575145.1 Galago senegalensis | reverse complement strand
TGTGGTCCCAGCTACTTGGGAGGCAGAGGCAAGAGACTCGCTTGAGCCCAGGAGTTGGAGGTTGCTGTGAGCTGTAATGCCATGGCACTCTACCCAGGGGGACAGCTTGAGGCTCTGTCTCAAAAAAAAAAAAAAAAATTTTTATTTATGTATCCATGTACATGAAGAATATTAGTCTATAGCCTTCTTTTCTTGTAAGTTGGTTTTTCTTGATGTCATTGTAATTTTGGCCTTTGAAAAAAATGAATTGCAAGTTTTTCCCTTTTCTTACTTTATCTGGAGAAATTGGTATAAAATTTGCATTGATTTTTTTTTCTTAAGTTTTGGCATATTTCACTAGGGAAGCCACCTTGATGTAGAGTTTTCTGTTCTCTATTAGAATATCTTTACCTACAAATTCAATTTCTTTAGTAGGGTGAGGACTGTGCAAATTTTCTTTATCTTTCTCTATCTTTTTCTTTCTCTTTATCTATCTCTCCTCCAGCTTTAGCAAGGACAGTCCTCTCCCCAGAGGTCACACGCCTGCCCTATCTGTTGTCAATGACAGGAGATCTATTTTAAAGGTTTCTTTCTGATTTTCTAGTTGGTAACTATGGGGGACTATGGCAGACAGACTCTAGGTTGGTCCCATGGCACCACATACCCATGTTCTCCCCCCCCACCCCCCAGTGTATGATCTTCTCCCCCTGACAGTGGGTAGGATCTAGGACTTCCTTCTAACCAGTAGAATTGAGTCAAGGTGATGTGCTGCATGGGACCGTGTTACGTAAGACTGCAATGCTCATCTTGGGCAGAGATGCTCTTTTCTCCTATAATAGCTTTGAAGAACAGGCTGCCTTGATGTGAGCTGCTGGCTGGAGAGAGCCACATAAGGAACTGAGAATGGCTTTTGGCCACAAGTCAGCAAGGGATTGAAGTGCTCAAGCCTGCAGCCTTTGAGAAACTGTCCTCCCCCAATAGCACATGAGCTTGGAGGATCCCTCCCTATCCTGCAGCTGAGACCACTGCTCTGGTCAGCATTTTGATTGAAGCTCTGTGAAACCCTAACACAGAATACCCCACAGACAGTCTGATGTAATAAATGTGTGTTGTTTTAACCTGCTTCTGTAGTACCATTGGAGAGGACTAATCCAGAAGGCAATTCCCATAGCAGTTAGTACTTCAGGAGCAGAAGCAGAAATCCTGCTGTACTTTTAAGAGGAAAAGGAACATACTCAATTTTCTACTTCTTTTAAAATAATCTAAAAAGTTCATAAGCATATTGTTTTCTGTAGAATATATATTGAATCTCATCAAAATAAGAAAAATAAAGGTAAGAGAATGATGGCTGCTCTGGATACAAAGATCTTTGACAAGGCAGAGGTTAAGAGTATCCTCCCTGGAGTTGAAATTCTGGCCTTGCCCCTGGAGATCCCTGCCCTTTCCCTCCTATACCTGTCCTTTCCTCATCTGTAAAGCAAGAATAATGCCACACAAGCACAGGAGAGTTCAATACATTTCAGTCGCTATGTTTGTTATTTCAATAAATTTAGCAAAATTAAATAACATTTTCATAATTTCTAGTGGTCAAGAGTAGAACCCCGACAGATCCAGAGGCGCATTCTGCAACAGCCATGCAGCAAATGTTTGTCAAACTCCACCTCATTCAGGTGTTGGCTGGGATTTAGGTACATTTTGATTAACAGCTGGGCACCTATAGCTCAGTGGCTAGGTCCCCAGTCACATACACCAGGGCTAGCGGGTTCAAACCCAGCCTGGGCCTGCCAAACAACAATGACATCTACAACCAAAAAATAGCCAGGCTATTTGTCTTGGGCAGAAATACTCTTTTCTCCTATAATAGAGTTGTGGTGGGCACCTGTAGTCCCAGCTACTTGGGAGGCTGAGGCAAGAGAATCACTTGAGCCCAAGACTTGGAGGTTGCTGTGAGCTATGATGCCACGGAACTCCACCAAGGGTGACATTAAAAAAAAAATCATCTCCAATCCCATGATGTTTACAACCTAGTGTGGAGAATGTTAAATAAATACTCATAGATAAAAGTGTCATTGGTTTGACTAAGGAATCCTATTGAAATACACACACAAAATGACACATTTTCTCAAGAAGTTCTCCTGTCTTTAGCTCCATAAATTCCTCCTTTCTCTCCACTGAGTGTCCGTGATTATTAAAACAGCCTGGTTACCATGTCAGCCTCAGAGTCAATTAACATTCTTCTTTTTGGCACAAAGTTTCAGTGAGAAGAAATAATATTGACCCATCTATGGCATAGCATGATGACTATAATTAATAATAATGTATCATGTATTTCAAAATTGCTAAAAAGAGTGTGTTTTAAACATTCTCACCACAAGAAAATAAGCTATGATTTATTTTTAAAAAAGAGAGAGAGAGAGAGAAAAAGAAAGAAAATAAAGAAAAAGAGCAGACATTCCCAGGTGCCGGTCACGAGGAGACAGTGGAATTCTAAACTGATGAACGAAGTTCCTGCCTACGGGAGTTTGCATATAGTCAGGACACAGAATCATATCAAAATCCTCTGCCAATCTCTGAACTCAAGTTCCTGATATACTGTGGCAGGCAAAATCTGAGCTACAGGATCAAAGTTTTAAAGAAAAAATTTAAATTATGTAACACACGTGTATTGTATATATATGGCAATATAGGTTTTTGCCAGTCCCCAAGTATTTGAACTCCTTCTATCTATTGAGCACATAAGCCAGCAAGAGGCATTCCCAGCAGTACTGGGAAGTACATTTCCAAAGTATTCCCATTCTTACCAGTAGCCCTTCTCCTGAATTAAATTCATCAAAGTCCATAACTGCACAAGGAGCGGTGCTTTCACAGCTTCACTGCAAGGCAGACCTCTTCTTGACCCACATCTTCTTGGTTTGAAATTGAACTTCTTCTGCATGTGTATTTCCCCTTGTTTTCCAAAGCTCCTCTGAAATGACTGTGTGTCAGCCCATCCAGGTGCCATCCCAGGCAGACCAGTCTCTTCCTGCACTGGCCACTGACCCACAGCGTATAGAAAGCAGAACTGACCTGGAGGGGACTAACAGGACCTGCACAACAAACAAAGGTCTCAGAAGCTTATGATTTGGTGTCCAAATACTTTGAGCCTGCACAAGGCAAAGAGGGGCAGGCACTGGAACCACAGAATGCTCCTTGTAGCACAATCCAGGGGACCCACAAAGTTCACAATAGGCAAGAAGTCCAAGAGGCATCCACCCAAGTTGCGTGACATGAACAAAATGAGCCTTGAGACTGTTGTATACAGTATTTAATGGAGGGGAGCAATAATGGTTACACGAATGGCAAAACAACCACCACAACCTGATTTCCCTTCTGCGCCCGGCCCGACACCTCTCACTGAATGGTGGCCCCTGATGCTGAAGCTCTAAGTTTGCTGTGCCTCTTACCCTTTGTCAACTTTGCATTTATCATTTCTCCTCCGTGGCCCCCAGGGGGTTGTAGTCTCCTTACAAGAAATGATTGAACTTTCTGGGTTCCCCTATATACCACCTGGTCTTTGACACAGTGAGGTGGGAGAGTCTCTAACCCTGGGGCCCCATTTCAGGAAGCTCCTGCTGACAGGATGGGGAAATGACCCCAGTGGTCATCAGCTGTCCATAGCCCCCAGGCTCACGTTATTCATGGGCGGTTTGCTCAAGGCAGCCTCAGACTCACCACGGTGGGGGTCATCTTCTATGGCTCTCTTCCTACAACTTATCCATGGGGAAATGAAGTAATTTTTTCTTAGGAGAAAGCTATGCGTGTGTCTGCTATTTTGTGAGGCTGACCAGGTCACAATTTGGGATCCTTCCTTTTTAGTTCTTCCTGTCTGTCCTCAGCATGGTGCTTAACATGTCACAAATATTCATGCCTTGATATTCATTTAATTTAGCAATAACTTGGCAGAGAAAAACAAGCAAAAATTTAGGAGATTCCCTTCTTTCAAAATGTAAAAACACCTATAAAAATTGCATAGGAACTGCATAATTTTAATATGTAGAGTCACTCAGATATCTCAGAGCAATTTTTATTTAGTGGTATTGTTAAATATAAAATAGTAACATTTATATGTAATTGTAAGAGTGTGACTTTTAAAGGACTTTGTTATTCACATAGTCTAATGTGAAAGTCCACAGCCCTTGAAAAAAGAGGACAGACCCCCCACACTGTCTCCTTCTGGGGTCCCCCTCCCTGTGCCTGTCTCACAGTGGCTCAGGACAGAATCCAAGGCAGAGAGGAGGAGAGATCATTCTAGAGGAAACCCGTCGATCTACCTACCAAAGGCGTCTGTGTCCTTCGCACATATGAAAATGTTAAGAGCCCAGGTCCAGTGAAATGGCTTACTGTTTCTGGATTATATTCCCTTAGTTTGAAATGTACTGCGGAGTTCCTTTCCAAAAAGCCGAGAGTAGATTTTCCTCAGGAGAAGAGCACTTTGCAGTTTACACTGTGAACAAAGCCTCCAGCCAGGGCCCCACAGCGCCTCTGCCTGGCAGCAGGACCCAGGGAGGCCCTTCACTGCTGCTTGTTGACAGGCAGGTTAGGATTGGGAGGAGCAGGGCAGGGCCTGCAGCAGCATGACCCCTGCCAGGGCTCCAGGGCTGGATTCTGACTGTGCTGGGGAGAGGACTCAGCATCCCCAGGGCCAGGCCTGGGGTGAGAGCCACAGTCTTCAGCGTGAGTGTGATGTGCAGCCAGCTCCAGGCCCATTTTAGGGTGATCCTTTCCAGAGCCGCCTCTTGTAAAGTCACCACCTGACTTTCTTATTCACTGGCTCCCCTGACAAGCCATCCTGTTAGGGGCTGATGATGGACGGTACTCAGGAACCCTGGGCCGATGGGTTCTATCCTCTGGGGCTACTCACCTGAGACCAGTGCAGCACACATTGAATAAACATTACTGCAAAGGGACGATGGTATACACCCCTACAGAACAGCGACTTCAGCTCACTCACCACAACAGAGCCTCACTGGGGAAGGGCTGGGGAACACGGTAACATCCCCTGTGAGCAGGGACCCTCTGGGAAGCCGGTTCTCACACTGGTCATGGTGGTGGGGAACACGGTAACATCCCCTGTGAGCAGGGACCCTCTGGGAAGCCAGTTCTCACACTGGTCATGGTGGTGGGGAACACGGTAACATCCCCTGTGAGCAGGGACCCTCTGGGCAGCCGGTTCTCACACTGGCCATGGTGGGTGACACGGTAACATCCCCTGTGAGCAGGGACCCTCTGGGCAGCCGGTTCTCACACTGACCACAGTGGGGGACACGGTAACATCCCCTGTGAGCAGGGACCCTCTGGGCAGCCGGTTCTCACACTGGCCATGGTGGAGGACACGGTAACATCCCCTGTGAGCAGGGACCCTCTGGGCAGCCGGTTCTCACACTGACCATGGTGGTAGTTAAAATCCAGGCCTCTAAACAGAAGGGCCCTGGCTTTCTCCCAATGCACCACCGTGTGTGGGCGAGGCCCTCTGCCGCATCACATGGCCAGGACCCCATTCCTCAGATGGGGGTGCTCACTCAGTCCACCTCCGTGTCTCTGCCAGTGGAACACTACTATGTCCAGGTACCTCTCTGCTCTGCCCACTTCAGGGAGCAAGGAAGAGTATCCCCCTTAACTTCACAACTCTGCCAATGACTATGCGTTGCTTCTGGCCAGTGAGAAGCTAGGGGATGTGTATAGCGACTTGTAGACAAAGAAAAGAACATGTAGAGAAAGGTTGGTGTGAAGCCCAGTTTCCAGCCTGGGGAAGGGTCAGCCTGTGGCACACAGATGCATGGTGGGAAAGCTGACAGCCCAGAGAACAGGATGCCCCCAGGCTTTTTGTAGGGGACATGGTGGTTGCTTACATCACATTGTCTAAGCATCTTAAAGGACACACACGTCTATCTAAGAGTTAGAGGATTAGATCTCATTACTCAACACGACTTTGCAGACTAACGTTGTCAAAGCAAACCCAAAATTCCAGTGATGTTCCCTATGGCTTATAGTTAATGGATCATACAATATAAAGTGTAATGAACTATGAAAGTGAGGCTCTAACTGGCATGTTTGGGTTCCTCTAGAATCTACTTCTAGGTTCCAAAGCTGGTCATGGTCTAGGCAACATTTTCATCAACCACTTCAATGAGGACATAAAAGTTAACAGCTGTTAAATGTGTAGGTGGCCAAAACTGAGAGGCATTACGAAAAATCACAGATCAAGGATTTGAAAATATGAACAGAATTTGTGTACTGAAAGAATAATTCACTGAGAGCAAATGTGATTTATTCCATAACTATAAAGGGATCTTAGTATTAGGAAATCACAGATTAATTTGCAGGTCACTTTAGGAAATCACATCAATAGGTCAAATAATGAATTTTATGGGATTATTTGATTAGATACCACAAGGTAAAGAACACAACTCAACATCTCTCACTGATGAGGGGAAACTTAGCACAGACTTAGCAGATGTGTTCCTCCTAAACGTGGTGGAAACCCCAGATCAACAGCAGTATCTCACAGAGATTCAGACATCAGGGCGTCCCTTTTAAAATAAAGACCCACAGAAGTAGCATCATCCTGTGGGTTCAGAACAGTATAGTAACTAAGGAGCACACTGGAGTGCTCTCTCCTGGTGTACAGGGTCATCTTCACAACTCTGTGAAGCAGGTGCAATCTCCTCCTATTGTACAGACAAGCCCAAACCTAAAGAAATTTGATAATATCTAATTGGTAGGATGAGGCAGAGCTGATTTAACCTAGATGTCTGTAACCTTAAACAGAAAGGACCAACATATCTATTGAAAAGAAGAAATAGGGTATGTGATTATGTACCCAGAACAAATAAGACTGAATAACCTAACAACGATATGGTAACAAGGGCTAGATAAGGACATCTACTTACGTATATTTACAAGTAATGTTCCTATATTCTAGCAATAGCGACTACAAAGTGCAATGGAAAAATTCCTATTTCACAACAAAAATTTTAAAATAGGTAGAAGTAACTTTAACAGAAATTTATGGAATTGGCTGGGCATGGTGGCTCACACCTATAACCCTACCACTCTGGGAGGCCAAGATGGGTAAATTGCTTGAGCTCAGGAGTTCAAGACAACCTGAGCAAGAGCAAGACCCGTTTCTACTAAAAATAGAAAAACTAGCTGGGCCTTGTGGTTGGGATCCTATAGTCCCAGCTACTTGGGAGGCTAAGGCAAGACGATCATTTAAGCCCAACAGTTAGAGGTTGTCGTGAGCTATGACACCACAGCACTCTACCCAGGGCTACAGAGTGAGACTCTGTCTAAAACAAATAAACAAACAAATAAATAAAGTTATGGACTCTATCTACCTGTTTAAATTCCAGTAACTTCAGTCACATTGAATAACTGGAGATCCCAATTTTTTTTCCCATAAAAGTTAGTATTAAAAAAGCCTTCCCAAATTATATACGGATTAAAATGAATCACATCAAAATCTCGCTCTTTTGAAATCTGAAAAAAAATGATACAAAGTTTATAGAAATTAAACTAGCAAAAAACTAAAAACCCTAAAAACGTGTTTTAGGGGGAAAAGTTTCCAGAGAGGCACCTACCAGACATCACAAGTATATTATACTGTCGACAGTCAGGCCAGCAGGAATCCAAGTAGAAGGACAAGGAAGTTCGTTGTACTGTTCTTGCTACTTTCCTGTCTGTGAAATAACATCAAAACAAGGAATGGTACTGTATCAAAATAAAACTTGGCTACCCACGGCACCGGTGTCTACTGCACTACAGAGACCTGGCTACCTCCAAACAGATGGGAATTGCAGTCCCTGGAAGGGGTTTCACAGGGGCTGGCTCACCTCTGGGGTTGGATGGCTGGAGAGAGGGGCCTGGGAGTCACTGCTACCAAGTACACAGCAAGGCAGGGTAGGCTAAGCCTTCACTGAGATAAAGCACTGTGTCCAGAAGTAGGTCAGAAATTCCACTTTCTCATCCAACAATGGAGACAACAAGTCCATCTTCATAATCACTAATCTCTGCAGCAATCATAACTGCCATGAAATGATACAATCATGGGTGAGTGGACAGGTCCATGAATGGATACATAGACAATAAGGCAGATGGACAAGGGAATAAACCCAACTGGATGGCTGGAAGGGGTTTGAACTCTGCTCTTCTGACCCTGAATAGTTCACTCTTGTCCAAAACCAGCCTAACGCCTTCCACTTCCAAGTGACAAAGCTGTTTTTTCCAAGAGAAGTCCGTCCCATCCTCCACAGTGTACACTTGGCTGCAGCCCCTTCTTACCTGCCTGACGCAGATTAAGCCCACACCAGAGGCACCGTGTGTGTGTGTGTGTGTGTGTGTGTGTGTGTGTGTGTTGGCTCGCGTGTTCAGCCTCCCTCAGCTGGGTGCCCAGGATAACTCAGGCACAGGAGCAAGAAAGGACACCTGAGAAGCCTGACAGGCCGCAGGCCACCGGTCCCCTGCCTCCACAGAAGCCAGCGGCACTCAGAGGCCTGCAGAGCGGCTGGTCTTCAGGGACACGTCAGCTCGCCACAAGGTTAAGAATCAGCCTCCTTGCCTCCAAGCTGTCCCTCTGGTCTTTTCTCCCCTGCCCCATGGATTTTTGCCCATGGTTTTCATGCCTCATCTTTCTACACACCCCTTCCTTTGCATCAATCCCTCTGCCTGTGACTTTCATCTCAGTCTCATCTGCCACTGCCTCAAGAGAGAGGTCTGGGTCAGGCCATGACTGTCCACCTCCTGTCTGCTGCCTGTGGATCAGACCCAACCTAGATCCAGCCAGCAGGGCCAGCACAGAGGGTCACAGAGCAACCCAGCCACCACCACCACATGTGGCCAACCAATGCTGCTCCCTCCAGGGGCAGGCCCACCACGAGTCTCAGAGAGCCTGTGTTGCGAAGTGGCTGTGTGACAGCGACCAATTCAAAACTTCACCTGTGCAATCATTTCTCCAAAGAGCTTGGGAGAATGGTCACAGCCACATGCTCTGAGTAACATCACATGACACGCAAAAGTTTGTTTCACTTCTTTATGGCCAAAATGTGACCTAAAAATTTTAGCACTTAAGTGGAAACAATTAAAAACACAAAAATTAGCAATTATTGTTTCAGAATAAACCTTTTAAAAGAAAGTAGAATCTTAAGGATAGGACTTACTGTTATTCTAAAGGTAGAATTTGGCCCAAATACTGAAAATTACAAGAAACTGATACTGCCTCAAAGTGAGAAACATTCTAACTAAAACTGTTTCCAACAAACAGGTTTAGTGCTCACTGCTATCACCTGTCTCTGCTGCTACATTAGTCATCGTAAAATGTGCAGGTGATGGTTTCCATTGGTTTTCAGTCCTTTACCCATCCGGTTGGAATAGATGTCCTGTAGAACCCTTCCAACTCTGAGGCCATATGTGCTGTGAACATTCCCTCCAAATTTAATCTATGCTAAATATGAACCCTACATATCAACAGTGATTAAAAAAACCACCTTTGGGACTTCAGCTTAAAGTGATGAACTAAACACACATATTTCTTTCTGCTTCCTCCACAACCCCATTTGAAAGGATAAAAAATGGAATAAATGAAAAAAGGAAACAAAAGAAAGAAGACCACAAGAACAAAAAGAAAAGATAATAGCAAATGCTATCAGGAAAATTTGGGAAGCTGGAGAGTCTGTGAACAAAGGACAACTGACTTTGGTTTCTGCTTTCCCATTCTTAGCCTGTGAAGGGGCTGTGGGGGGTGGTGACAGAAACAAGCAACAAGCCACTTAACACTCCAGAAGACCTCTCTCCCCAAATCCCAGGCCCTGGGTACAGTGGGCTTCCTGGAGGTGGCCACCCTGAAGCAGCTCTGATTCTGCATGTCTAAGGCGGCAGTTCCCGATCCCTGCCCACAACTGTAGTTACCAGAGAGTTTCAGTTGACTTTCTTGCTACATGTATTTATTTTCTAAGCGTCTTCTCTGTTGTATGTTCTTCTCTGCACTATTCTGGGTTAATCAAGTATTTTTCTATATTCCATCTTATCACCCTAATGGCCCTTTAGCTTTGTCTTGTAACTTCAGCTTGTTTGTTGTTTTTCTGGTGTTTGGGGAATTAAATATGCATTCTTAGCACATCATCGTCTACTTTATATTAACATTATAGCACTTCAAATCTAAAGTAAGAAACCGACAAGAATACAAATCCATTGCCTCTTGTGCAACCTCTGTGCTACAGTTTCAAGCATCTCATTTCTGCATGTTACACTGTTACTTGGTGCTCTTTGTAGATTGGTTATTTCAGCCAAGTCCCCTGATATTTTCTTTCTTCCTTTGAGAAGGGAAAAGAAGAGACAAAGGCATAATAGACAATTACTGGAAGGCAAAACATCGCAGATCAGTGTTCCTTTGATCATAGAAGTGTTTCTTCTACCCTATTTTTGGAAGAGTAATCAACACGCTTTCTCTCTTAAGAGTTAAAAGAGATGTGAACTTGAAGTCAGATTTGCATACGATATTGAAGGAGTTTAAAATTATTCCTAGTTTATTCTTCCTCCCATCTGACTTTCTCATTGGAAACTTGTTCAGAAAGTTAAAGAAGCTACTTCTCTTCACCAGAACATTTTGTACAGCAAAACAAGAGAGAAATTTAGAACTAAAAAGAGATTTCATTACCAGGTTCATATTTGGGGAGTAACTTTGCCACCTACCAACTTTGAGTGGTTTCAGAATTCAGTCAAAAATATTCTCTATTTTCAAAGGGAAAGAATGAGAACAGAGAACTTTTAAAATAATTTTCAGACAAATCAAAAGCACTGAAACCTGTCTTTGTGCTTTCCAAGGTTGAAAGCTAGAGTTTACAAAGTTATTTAAATTTTAATTACATGAAAATTAACCCCATTCCTTCTAATGTGGAGAATGTCAAATAGGAGAAAATCATTTTAACTGGAGATGTTTAAAACATCATTTTAACTGGTAACTCTGACACCTGTGGCTAGCCAGTACAATGTGTGGGAACAAGCTTCATCTGCCAATAGGAAGGCCGTTTGCATGCATCTTTCAAAATACTAGGATCAACAAAACCCAAAGAAAAGAGTTTTCCAAGAAAGTGAGATAGATTTCATTCTCTCTTTAGTGCAAATGAATGTCTGTGTGCACCTCAAAATCTGAAAATTGGAAGTTTTCTTTTTGTAAAATGACTAGTATACCTGGCTTGGGTTGGATGATATTTTAGAAATTGGTTTATATAGTTGGGTTTCTATTAGATTTTGTAGAATCTATTATGCCCTCAACAAGAAATCCATTAATACACCAATTTGACACTATGTTTCTTCCTAGCGTATTTCAACTTTTAGTGAAATTTTGACAAATTAAGAACAGACTGATGGTGAGTAAAACACACAAGAGGATTTTAAGATAGAAAGGGGAGAGACTGCCTCCTACTGGTGGAGGCAGACAACTGAACTCGGGGTTGTATTTATAACAGAGATGAGTGATAGCCAGGAACTCGGAAAGCCCCTTCATACACTGAGTTGCAAAAGAGAAACTTAGGCACTGGACTGGAACTGAGTTGAAGAGCATGTACAGTGTAACCCCCAAAACAAATGTACCCCCATTAGCCCTATACTGTTGATGAAAATGTATAATAACACGTTTTATAATAACGGGTTCTTTGTTTAGGCTGTTTTTTAAGATGCTCAAAAGGGAGGCGCTTGTGGCTCAAAGGAATAGGGCACCAGCCCCATATGCTGGAGGTGGCAGGTTCAAACCCAGCCCCAGCCAAAAACGGCAAAAAAAAAAAAAAAAAAAAAGATGTTCAAAAATGCTTAACAGAATTTGTTTTACTACCTATATTCCTGATTAGATTTGTAAGCAGTTTCTAAGATTTGCTTTGTCAGACTGATAAGTCTACTTAAGTGTTGGAAGTTTAACTGAAGGTGCTATTATAGTTTAAGGAGGATTTAATCACTAACATTAATCGAAAACATTAAGTAAGAAAAAAATTAAGGTGATTGTTTTCATAGTTGTTATAAGCTGAGTGCAAAAGTTTGGGGGGGGTGCCAGAGATAGTTAATTTTAATGTTCAGTATAGTGTAGTGATTCCAGCATGATGACATGGAGTACTGCTTCCTGTGTACAAAGGTACTTCTTCCTGGGAGTTAAAGCACTAATAATTTCCACCAGAATGAATGTCACAGATTTCTATTTCAGAACCTCAGAGCTGTGAAAAATGAAACTAAAATCAGAACCTACATCATCAAATGAACATGTTCTTATGAAACTCAACAGACTAGTATGTCCAGTTATCAGAACTTCTAGAAACTGAGTATCTTTAAAACCTAATAAGTTTATAGGCTATGACTACATTAACATGAAAACTGATCTTCTGCTAATGGAGAGTATTTTATAACTAGGGGAAAAGCTCTGCCTAGTGATTTCCCACATTTCTGGAAAGTAAATTATCTATGTCTATGCAATTTAAAAATTTATTTTTATACTTTTAGTCAAAAGAAATATTGGTTTGATCAGACTACCTATATTCAGGAAAATATGAACTCCTTTAAGGAAAATCATTGTATCACATGAACCCACAGACTAATTTCTCCCACAAGTTTTCTATGTTGAAAATGAAACAATCTTTGATATTTAAACAGGAGATGAATCCTATGGGTGTCTTTCTACAAAGGGGAAAGGGAAAAAAAGCTAACAGAATAAATTGTTTATGCTTTAGCACATTTACTCAATATTCACCAACTGTTAGGAATAAAAAATGAAAATGAATGAAAAATGAGACTCAGAGAGATCAGCTGATGAGGTTAAAACACAACAGGCTCAGATTTGGGGCTAAGGGCCTGCATGCCACCTGTGCCCTGCGAAAGGGCTGTGGTTCTAGGAATATAAAAATCTATTTGCAGCCAGGTATGGTGGCTCATGCCTATAATCCTAGCACTCTGGGAGGCTGAAGCAGGTGGATTGGCTGAGCTCATGAATTCCAGACCAGCCTGAGCCAGAGTGAGACCCCCATCTCTAAAAATAGCTGGGCATTGTTGCCTATTGTCCCAGACACTCGGGAGGCTGAAGCAAGGGGATAACCTGAGCCCAAGATTTAGAGGTTGCTGTGAGCTATGATACAGCACTGTACCATGGGTGACAAAGTTAACACTCTGTCTCAAAAAAAAAAAAAAAATCCAACCAAGCATAAAAATATTGAAAATAAATTAAAGCTAATACTAAAACTGTTCATGGAACACCAGATGCAAATCTTTTGATCCACAGCACCATGTTAAAAATTAAGACTTTAGAATTCTCTAAATATTATTCACTCTAGGTAATAGCTGCAATGTGTGTAGACAGATGACAGATATATCTATAGAGATGACTAAATAAAATGAGGGATGATGATGGTGACAGATAACTTCAAAACATTTACCTAACATTCATTACTTTTCAATTAATAATCTCCCAGTCTGGCTTGAAGAGAGGCAACAGGTGACTTTTATACATAGTTCAAGTAAAGAGAACATGCTTGGAGTGAGAATCCTTTAATAATTATATTCATTTCCAGAGAACAATAAATACAGAAATTGCAAGCAGTATATGTAACAGTAATATTTTCCTTGGATATATCTACTTTTATATAACTTAACGGGAAAACACTGTTTTAAGAAGTTAGCATCAGGAAAAGGTACACAACAGAAGGAAATTACAAGTAAAATCAACAAGTTTATCTTGGCCCTAATCACGAAGGCTCACACTCCCAGCTCACGCCAGGGCAGTGGGGAGGCCGCAGCCACAGCTCAGCTCCGGGCGGCCGCAGTCTGGGGCTGCTCAGATTGCAGCTGCTTGCCAAGGTATTCCCTGAAACACAGAATAAGACTCAGCATTTAAAATACAAGGAACTTCCTTTAAAGTCAAGACACAATATACATACACTGTCATGTGTACTTACTTAAGCATCTCAGAATTACTAATAAAATGGCCCTAGAAAACTAACCTTCTCCACATTTCAGAAGTACCTGCACTGTATGAATTCTACTCCTGTATCACGCAAAGATAAGTCGTCACACACACCAACTAGTAATTCTTGTACTAGTACTTGTACTAATAACCTGTAGTTGTTACAGTTACTCAACTGGGTGATTATAAGGAAATGTAATTACTTCTCAGAGAAAGCCCACTTCCTTGCTTAAATAAAGGTCTTGTTTACTGCTGCTGCCACCCCTGCAATCTGAGTTCAAAAATCAGCTTAATTATGACTCCCAGTGGCCTCATATGTGAAAAACAAATTTCCTGCTACTGAGAACGCCCATATCTACAGCCTGGGATGGGTACAAGAGCACATAAAAATATACCACTGCAAATAACAGCAAGAATCACAACAGCAACAGGAGCTACACACTGCAGGGACACGGTCTGAGCCCTCACCAGACGGTCATGCCAGATCCAGACAGAAGAGCAGAGACACCCCCCACGTCTCAACCTGCCCCTCTCGTCTCTGCCTCACAGCCTAGTGCAAAGTAGCAAAGACTGGGGAAAGAAGCGGGCAGAGGCGGCGGCATCTGTGAAGGAGAGTGGAGGCGCAGGGCCCCTCCTGGAGGCTGAAGAAAGTGCGCTGAGCTATCAGACGGGAGGCCGACAGAAACTTCCTGCCACACGAAGATGGTTTATGGTGCTTTTTGCCCGTACAGGAAAGTTCTTATGACTGACTCATTGAAGTATATAATACTCTGTGTTACTAGGAACTACCCTGACATACTTTAGACAATGGGCATCTATGTCCAACCAGGAGTAAGTAAATAGTCATGTCCATTTTATGGAACTGCCAAAAGGGAAGCCACTCTGTAAATTTTATCAAATAAGAAATAACAGGAGTTGATGCTCACTGTTAATGCTGCCCCTCTTATTGTAAAATTCCCAGGTCTAATTTCCAGATTTTATATTTTTCCTACACATACTTAATGAATTAAACCTGAAATTAAATGTGCTTCATTTCAAGGGGCCTTCAAATATTCCAATTTTGAATGTTAGATTGTTTAGCATGGTTCCTTAGAGAATATTCCAAAGTACACTCAGAGATGCCGTGGCGCCTCTGATTACAATAACCATGGTTCTTTCAGTCCAGGAAAGACCAACATTTCCAAACAGCCAGCGAGGTAGCATCCTTTTCTACACTCTGACTGTTCCACATCTACAAGGCGGCCCAGAGGCATCCAATTCTTCATGACCTGGTGCTCAATTTGTAGAAAAACCCGCACTTTCTTCCCTGTCTGCTAACAGGGGTTATTCAATTTAGGATCTGGGGGAAGGATAAGGACACATATAGATGTAAAGGTTCCAACTAAGAACCTACACATTACCAGCCCTCAGTGAAACTTTGAGAGCTAATTTTTGGAGTCAAAAAACACCAAAAGCCCAAGAGACAAGCCTAGACTAGGTCCCAATGGAAGAAGAATCAAATCCCTACACGCTTTAACTGCTGTTTGTTACGGCATGTGAGTCACTAAAACATCAGAGGGGACTGAACCATGGTTCAAGTGAAAAAGATAGTGTACCACATAGAGAAAGACCTAACCTACACACCAACTTTGGGCTTGTGAAGTATTTTAGTTTGCTCCCTGATGCCAAAGGGCAATGTGCCACCAAATGAAACCATTCCCATCTCTGGGGTACCCAAGCCAGTCAGTCTCTGACTCCAGGGGTCCTCCCACCAAGGGCCTAGGAACACGAGACAGCTTGCCCACTCTGCACTTCCACACGGCACACCCACACATGACCCTCTTTCTTCTCGGAGCACCCCTGTGAGTGGGTGTCACCTTTTCCATGGTACGGGAGAGGGAAGAAAGTGTAGAAACCGTCAGTAACCCTCCCAAGGGCCTGGCCAGGGCTCGGGTCATACAATCCTTCTACAGTGAGGCTGCCCGGCCTCCTTAAGAGTCTGGAAAAGTACAGAAAGCAGACAATTCGTATTATTACAGATTAGAAAACAATGAAAGGCATGAATAATTTCTTTGGGTTAAAGGTACATTTCTGACAGGCAAAAGAAAAAGCTAGTAAGGATTTTATCTCAGGGGATTATAATGTATCTAGAACAAAGGATGCAAGAAGAGACCTTCTAAATGAATTAAGTATTGAGCCAGTCAGTCACTCCTTCTCCCTATATACGAAGATCAATACAACAATTAAAATTCCACTTATAATTCACTCAAAGATGCCTGATTTGTATCAGCAATCTACAGGAGTTTAACAGTGAATCTTGTTTCTACTATCTAAAAAGCAAAATATGAGATGGATAATATTTTTTTTTCTCTTTTACTTCCTTAATAACTGAAACTGCCAAAATCTTGACATCTCAACATCTTTGAAACTGAAAACAGGAGCAGTCTATAAACTCCCCTTAAAAAAAAAAAATTACAAGCACAAAACAGCTCACAAAAGACACAGTGTATGCTGCAAAAGGCATCCATCTGACTAAAAAATACGGAAGAACTGCTTTCCAGTCCCTACAAAGCGCTCTGCAATAGCTGCAACATGACAGGCAGGGGTCTAAGGGTGATGTGAGCAAGCTAATTTCTATGGGTTAGAAGCTAAGGCATCAGAAAGCATTTACTTGGGCTATATTAACTCTTAAAACAACAGAAATATCCTCAATATATTATAATTAAGTGACAAACCTGCACAGTCCCACGTGTCACCCTTGGTAGACTGCTGCGGCGTCGCAGCTCACACAACCTCAAACTCTTGTGCTTGAGCAATCCTCTTGCCTCAGCCTCGTGAGTAGCTGAGACTACAGGCGCCCACTACAATGCCTGGCTAGTTTTTCTATTTTTAGTAGAGATGGGATCTCACTCTTGCTCAGACTGATCTCGAACTCCTGAGCTCAGGCAATCCACCCACCTCAGCCTCCCAGAGTGCTAAGATTATAGGTGGGAGCCACTGTGCCCAGCCAATATTTTCATTTTCTTTAGAACTATAGTTGAAGACATTGTGCTAACAGTATTCAGCAACACCTATGTAACTGAAACACATGGTAATGGTAACTTCAGCCATATAATTTAGTGCCAGGAATTACACAGTATAACTTCACTGATTTAATTTAGTGACAGGAGAAAAGCTAACTTTCTACTGATAAACACATTAATCAATGAAAACTAAAGTCTATCTTATTTATTTCACCTTGCTTATCACAAAGCTCAATGGAAAACCCATTGTTAAAATGTCAACATTTTTGTATTATTTTCCCTGGTTTTCTTTCAGTGTGTAAATTTCCCATAACTGAAATCATAATGTTCCTGGAATTCTATATCTTACTTCTTCTTCTGAGTTTATCATAATTGTTATTAAATCTAAAACTGAATCACAATTAAATGATCTGTTTTCTTTTCTTCATTTTTTGAAGTCTATTTTTATAGATTTAAGGGGATCCAAGTGCAGTTCTGTTACTTGGAATATATTGCATAATGGTGAACTCTGGACTTTTACTGTACCTATCACCCAAAGAATGTACACCGAATCCAACAGGTAATTTCTCATCCTTCACCCCAGTCCTACCTTTGGACCATCCAATGTCTACTATTCTCCTCTGTACGTCCACGCATACCCATTATTTAGCCCCCAAGTAAAAGTGAGAATGTGTGGTGTCTCACATTGTGTGTCTGAGTTATTGTATATAAGATAACAACCTTGAGCAGGGCAGGGTGGCTCACACCTGTAATCCAAGCACTCTGGGAGGCCGAGGCTGTGGACTGCCTGTGTTCAGGAGTTCAAGACCAGCCTGAGTAACAGCGAGACACCCACCTCTAAATAACAGCCAGGTGTTGTGGTTGCCTGTAGTCCCAGCTACTCAGGAGGCTAAGGTAAGAGGATCACTTGAACTCAAGAGTTTGAGGTTTCTATGACACTATGGCACTCAAGTGAGGCTACAAAGTGAGACTGTCTCAAAAAAAGAAAAAAAATGGGCAGCGCCTGTGGTTTAGTGAGTAAGGCACCGGCCCCATATATGGAGGGTGGCATGTTCGAACCTAGCCCTGGCCAAACTACAACAAAAAAAATAGCTGGGTGTTGTGGAAGGCACCTATAGTCCCAACTACCTGGGAGGCTAGGGCAAGAGAATTGGCTAAGCCCAAGAGCTGGAGGTTGCTGTGAGCTGTGATGCCAAAGCACTCTCTACTGACGGTGACAAAGTGAGACTCTGTCTCTAAAAAAAATTAAATAAATAAGACGACAGCCTCTAGTTCTATCCTTATTGCTGACAAAGATATGACCTCATTCATTTTTCATGGCCAGGTAATACTTCATGCTCATACATATGCACCATATTTTCTTCATCCCATCATCTGTCAATGGACACGTAGGTTGATTCCATATTACGCTATTGTGAATAAACTTACAAGGAGCATGGGTGTCTTTTTATATAATGATATAGTGTGTTTCTTAACCTTTATCTGTCCTGTTTTGGAAAACAAGTTGGTATGATATAAATTTACAGACTATTCTCTTTTGAATATATAAAAATGATTCCTCTAGCTTTTATCATGATTTTGAATATGAAACACAAAGCAAATGTAACAACTGAACCATGTAAAAATCACAAGGTTCTCTCTCATCTGCATCTAATTTATAGAAATATTTAAATTCCAAGCATAAGGACTATACAGTCCAATGTTTCCACAATACGTGAAGCTCTCACCCCTGGTCAAACAGTATTAACCATGACACACACAGTTTTAGTGCCAGCTCTTTCCTAAGCTCTGAACTAACTGACACATATTTCCTTATGGACTCTTCCCATTAATGCCCACAAAGGAAGAGAGCAGGTTCATGTAACAGTTACGGAACTAGACTTTAGCAATGATGAACAGCCACCTGTAAGGTTAGGACAACTAATTAGTGGCGGGGCACAGTCTGTCTGATTTTAAAACTCAGTTTTAGTGACTACATAGTACTCCTGGACTCTGCCTCCCAGCGGCTAGAGACATTTTACTGTCCAGATGTGAGAATAAAGAGCTTAAGAACATCACAATGTGAATCTTTGATTTATTTTCTCAAACATAATTTCATAACCACTAGCTCCTTCTTTTTCTAACAGCATTTAAATTCAAAAAATACACATTAGCAGTCTCCCTAAAAGGTGACCCATACAATTTTTAAAAACTGGTCAGTGATTCTGAAAGTCTACTCTAGAGTCTCATGTGAGTTATAGTCTGTAGAAACAGAAACATACATTTTGTTATAAAAGCAAATGCATTAAAGAGTGTATTCTAAACAGTTATTTGCATAAAATTCATAATAACAAAGTTATTTTCCTACAGGAATTCCACTTATCAAACCCTTTTTTCACAAGTCATAAAATCTAAACATCACTAGCCAAATCCTGAGTTTCTCTGTCTCTGGCCATGCTCAAGAATACACTCCCTCTCCACCTGCACTGACAGCTCTCCCCAGGTCAGCAGGATCTCAGCACTACATCATTTGCCTAATGAATGATATGACGGCCAATGCCCAGAGCCACCTCATTTCCCTTTTTATTTTTATTTTTTATTTTTTACAGATAGTCTTACTTTATCATCCTCAGTAGAGTGCCGTGGCATCACAGCTCACAGCAACCTCCAACTCCTGGGCTTAAGCGATTCTCTTGCCTCAACCTCTAGAGTAGCTGGGACTACAGGCACCTGCCACAACGCCCGGCTATTCCACCTCATTTCCTTTTAAACGTTGACTCCTGATCAGCAAGTAGTTACAACCAAACCCAATTCGCACCACGGGCAGCAGCCCCTAACAGAGCACACTGCATACACAGTGGCATAGGGTGCCGTGAGAGAGAACCATCTATGTTGATATAAGGACTTCTAACAAAAAACCTTATTTTACATTCATTACAAAGATAGCATGTCAGCAAAGTCTACATGTAAGACTATGATCTACTCCTTTTCCTTGAATTATATTTCAAATGTAAGACTGCGTGCACATGAGAGTGGAGTGGACGATTTATCATCTTTTAGTATTTAGATCAGTGCCTGGCAGAAAAGAGCTTGAAGACTGTCAAATGAAAAATGGCTGAAGATTCCCACAGGAAAGCTAGTCCTGGAAAAGGATGCATTTTTCTCCTAAAAGGAAATCTGCTGAAACACCAGGAGAGACAAAGCCATTAGCAGTTAAACCTACCAACCACTCTGTCATCTAAACCATTCTGTCACTGTAGAAATGTTCCAACAAAATTAAAAGATTTTTACTTAGTGTGCTGGTAACCAAGAAAGCTCAACTAAAGCCACAGTAAAGAAACAGCATTCTAGAAAACTAGTTCACCATTTTAATGATATGTAATAGAAAAGGAATTAAATCAGCTTCACAATTAAGCTTAAAAGATCTGCTGGCTTATAAAACAATTCTTTAGGGCATCATCTCCCCATGAGCTATGAAAACCTAAAATAAACCAAAACATGGGGGCAATTGTTCTTTCAACATGAATGAAATGCTTCTTAGAGCTCTTTAAAGAATAAAGCAGCAAAACTGTGCAACTTTGGCATACTACATACAAGCTGCCGAGAGGTTTTCAGTTTGTCTGATTTTGTTTGGTAACTGAGAGTACCGGTTGTAGACCTGGGAAGTCACTGGCCTCCTCCCTCCTTATTTCTTCCCGACACCCACTGGTGTCCTGGTCTCACAGCTCTTCTTCCCTCAATGTGAACTGCATCCTTCCCGCTCCCCCGAGTCCTGGCTTCCGGGGGACATCCACACATTCTACGACTTGGACTGGATCTGCAACCTCCTTACTGGCCTTTTTTCCTCCAGTCTTAGACATTTTCATCCACTATCCCTAGAACAGTCTTGCTAGAATTACACTTTATTTTCTCTATCCCTTGGTAGTTTTCCACAGCCTTTAGGAAAGAATTCAAACTTCTCAGCACAGAAAAGACAATTTTTATAGTGTGGCCACTATGTACATCTCCAACTTTATTTTTAGCTTCACAACGAGATGCCCCCTACCTGTAAACACAGCTAACTCCCCTACCTGGTACGGCCTTTCCACCTGAGTGTGTTTGTGCACAGGGCCCTCTCCCAGAGAAGCCCCTCTCTCCCCCTTTACTGGTTAATCCTCTAATCTGTTCACAGTTCCCCCCCTTCTCTCTGGCCAGAACCTTCCTGGCCTACACAAGGTCCAGCCTGCCCACAGCCGCATAGCCCTCCCCACAGCAGTCTGATAATGTGCACTTGCTGCCCTCTCCACAGGATGAACCATCTAGCTTTCCCCTAAAAGGATCAACAGAGAAGTTAGACTTGTTTGAATGTGAAGATTTGATATAAACTTAGAGAGTATGTCATTAATGGAACTACCAACAACTACATATCACCAACCTTCTCTGACAAAAATCACTTTTCCAAATATAAATTCAAAATAAATTTCATTCCAATATACTCTATAATTAGCTATTTTTAAGTTAATAAACCAATAGAAGTGATAGAACTACTTCATTGGTTTTGATTTCTTAAACATTTCAAACATTAAAACATAAAAATTCTTGGCAATTTCTATGCCATAAGATTTACCAAATATTAACTTATAAGCGATTAAAAGATTTTTCTAAAACTCTTGAAGAAGGGGCTTTAAAATGTCCTGAACCAGGCAGGCATGGTACTATGTGCCTGTGATGCCAGATATTCAGGAGACTGAAGTGAGACAGTCATCTGAGCCCAAGAGTTCAAGGATCTCACCACTGCACTCCAGCCTGGGTAACAGAGTAGACCCTGTCTCTAAATGGACAGATAAATAAGTAGTTATTTGACCACTTGTAGTTCACAACTGTGATGGTTGGGTTTTTAGGCTCACGTGTGAGATTGTGTCTCCCTCAAACCTCATTACCACATCATCATATTATCTGACTTGGAGAAAAAAAGTCCTGAAACCCAAGCACAACCACAGCTTCCTCAATTATCTATATCAGTCGGTAGAGGTGGGTGCTATGCACACCTTCCTCGGGACCTAATCAAAGTCAAAGCAGTCAGTTATAATTCTAATACATATGCATATAACACATATAGCAGATTTTTAACTCCTGGGGAAAAGATGCTATTTGTTCCCCAATATCTTTTTTCTCTCCTTCCTCAATAATAGAACCTCTGAATTTGGGTAGAGCATGGGTCCTACCAGAATAAAGACCTCATTTTCCAGTTTCTTCACAGCTACATGTAGCCAGGAGCTGAGCAACAACCAATAAGGTGTAAGTGGAGGAGTAGAGGGCAACTCCTGGAAGCTTGCCCACGGCCTGGAGGGTCCACTGCCACACCCAACCAGGAGGTGAGCCCACTCAGGGACAGCAGCATGCTGAGCTGGAAGACATGCAGATCCCTGAGCACTTCCAGTGCTAGACTGCCCAGGCCTTACTTGGATGTGAAACAGAAACAGACATCTGCTTTGTTTAAGCTATGGTTATATGGAGTTTCTGTTATATCGTGAGCTGAACCTGTCCTTCCAACTGTCTCTTCTCTTGAGTAAATGACCAGTATCCAAACCAGATATACACCATGGATTTAAAACATACCTAGGTAAAAATCTGCCTACAAACTTAAACAAATCTGGACAGATGAGTAGAACTCTCAGATTGTTTTCAACTACTGAAATTCCAAAAACTTTCTGCTATGGTTTGAATATCTGTCCTCTCTAAAATTTGTTGAAATCTACTCCCCAACGTGGCAGTATTGAGAGGTAGGGCCTCTGAGAGGTGATTAATCTATTCATGAATTCATGGGTTAATGGGTCATTATGGGAGTGGGACTGGCAGCTTTACAAAAAGAGAAAGACGTGAGCTGGCACACTCAGCCCCACCCCACGTGATGCCCAGGCCACCTCTGGACTCGGCAGAGAAGTCCTCACCAGCAAAAAGGCTCTTACCAGATGCAGCCCCTCAACCTTGGACATTTCAGCCTCCAAAATTCTAAAAGCAAATTCCTGTGCTATGTAAATTACCTAGTTTCAGGTACTCTGTTATACGCAACAGAAAATGGACTAAGAGGCTTTCCTTGGTGGCCTGTCTCGATACAATCTCTACCCAGCAGCTCCTCTGTCATCTGCTGCCCCTCCTCCCAATTCTTACCCAGAAAAGAACAGAAAGGCTGAGTGTGGTTTCAGGTCACAGCTAACAAAATAAAGTCTAACTACAATAATACAGAAAATCTTGAGTACCCCTAGAAAACAGTCAGCAAATAAGGTAAATTAAGACCATAAAATGTTATTATCTACCCCAATCGGAAAACTAGCACAGCTTAAGCAAAGAGAAAGAAGAAAGGAATGGAAAACACATAAAAATAGCTGAGAAAAAATACCAGAGTATGATGAGCTATTTTTATATTACTCTTCAGAAAGTCCTATTTCACATGTTAATGATGTTTCTAAAACCGTATTATATGAGCACCTTGGTCTCAAGTGCACTGACCACTTGCAAAAAATTATTTAGTGTGAAAAAACTAAGCAAAAAAAAAAAATTTTTTTTTTTGAGACAGAATCTCACTTTGTTACCCTTAGTACAGTGTCATGGTGACATAACTCACAGCAACCTCAAATTCTTAGGCTCAAGTGATTCTCTTGCCTCATCCTCCTGAATAGCCGGGACTATAGGCGCCCACTACAACGCCCAGCTATTTTTAGAGACAGGGTCTCACTCTTGCTTAAGCTGGTCTTGAACCCAGGAGCTCAGGCAATCCACCCATCTCAGCCTTCTAGAGTGCTAAGATTACATGTGTGAGCCAGCAAAACTTGACAGCAAAACTTTTAACAAGTAAAACGTAGAGCAAATCAAAATTCTTTGTTTTAAACATTTTAGACCTCAATTTATAATCAAAACTATCCAAAGATCATTCAGGTAAAATAATTAATACAATTAATTTATCTTTAATTAAATTAAATTAGATCTTTCTAGTGTTATGCCAGAAATATGAACACTCTGAACAACAGTAGTATTGTTGTTAGGCACACTTATATATTTATTTTTGTATTTAATAATCAGCCTCAATTATATGCCCTTAATTTATCATATTTGCTCTCATTTAATATGATACAAAGGCAAAACAATGTCTACTAAAGATCACTTCCAAGTTGGAAGCTTGGTTGTTTCCTTAAAGTTTCAACTTAAAAATTTATTTTAGGAGCCAGGCATGGTGGCTCATGCCTATAATCCTAGCACTTAGTGAGGGTTCACAAGTTCGAGACCAGCCAGAGCAAAATGAGACACCCCTCCCTTCTCTACTAAAAATAGAAAAACTGAGGCAAGAGGATGGCTTGAGCCCAGGAGTTGAAGGTTGCTATGAGCTATGACACCACAGCATTCTACCCAGGACAACATCTTGAGACTCTGTCTCAAAAAAAATATATATATATATTTATTTTAGGAAAATAACTGGTTCCTATTTGTCACAATATAATAAAGTCTATTCTCATATAGTCACAATTTTTTAAAGTACATACTTAATATTTAAATCTAGAGTACTTAAAATTTTTTATTTCTACAGAGATAAGTTAACAAGAGTAAATCAAGGCTGCCAAATTCCAAATAGATACTATTCTACCTTGAGTTCTTTGAGGACTCTCCATACTTCCTTCCAAAATAGTTGTATTAGTTTGCAGTTCCACCACTAGTGGAAAAGAGTTCCCTTCTCTCTGTGTCCATGTCAGCATCTGTAGCTTTGAGACTTTGTGATGTGGGCCATTCTCACTGGAGTTAAATGATATCTCAAAATAGACCTCCCATTTGATCCTGCAATCCCATTACTAGGCATCTACTCAGCAGGAAAAAAAAAATCCTTTTATCATAAGGACATTTGACCTAGATTGTTTATCACAGCTCAGTCTACAACTACCACAATGTGGAAACAGCCTAAATGCCCACCAACCCAGGAATGGATTAACTGGATGTGCTGTATGTATACCATGGAATTCTATTCAGCCACTGAAAAAGATGGAGACTTTACATCTTTTGAATTAACTTGGATGGAGGTGGAACACATTCTTCTTAGCTAGCATCACAAGAATGGAGAAGCAAAATCCAATGTGCTCTATTCTAATATGAAGATAGTTGAGGAGTTAATACAAGGGTGGATAGGGGAATGAGCAAGTGGGGAGAGGGGAGGAAGGAGGAGAATGGAGGCCACAGTGTATGGCACACCTCTTAGGGGGCAGGACACAATTATAAGAGGGAATTTATCTAACAAATGCAATCAGTGTAACCTAATTCTTTATATCCTCAATGAATCCCAAACAATAAAAAAATTTAAAAGAATAAAAAAAACTGAAAAACAATTTTATTTATTTTCTTTTTTGAGACAGAGCCTCAGGCTGTTCCCCTGGGTAGAGTGCCGTGGCATTACAGCTCACAGCAACCTCCAACTCCCGGGCTCAAGTGAGTCTCTTGCCTCTGCCTCCCAAGTAGCTGGGACCACAGGCGCCCGCCACAAGGCCCAGCTATTTTTTGGTTGTAGCTGTCATTGTTGTTTGGCGGGTCCGGGCTGGGGATTCGAACCCGCCACCTTAGGTGTACGTGGCTGGCGCCTTAGCCAGTTGAGCTATAGGCGCCGAGCCTGAAAAACAATTTTAAAAAGATAATATTCTACCATGCTACCAAGAGGAATTTCAGAATATTGTTTAAAAAACAGAGGCCCAAGTTAAGCAAAATATTATATCACCAGCAAATAACTTCTGTATATGTGCCTTCCTAAGGCACAAAAAAGTATAAGAAACATCATTTCAAAGAGACTACCAGTGATAAAAAGGTAATTTTTTAATGTTTGATACTAAATAATAAAATACGGATAATTCCAAATAGAGGTACTTGTAGGAGGAAAAATTAGGTATTGAAATTGCCAGGTGATAAATCACTACTTGTAAAAACGTCTTAAATGGATTATTTAATATAGGTTTAATATGTGGTTTTAATATTTTAAGCTACTATATTTAATGTCACATGATTTATTTTTTTTTTTTTTGGCAGTTTTTGGCCAGGGCTGGGTTTGAACCCACCACCTCTGGCATAGGGGGCCAGAGCCCTACTCCTTTGAGCCACAGGAGCTGCCCACATAATTCATTTTCTTGATACTATAGGTACATAGGCATAAGTGATTAAACAAGACAGAAATCATCCTCATGATTTCAAAAGCCAAGATATCAAAAAAGAAATGAATGGTGTTAATTTACTCTGTAAAATTTGAAGGCTATGATGACAGCCTTATTTACTTGATTAAAATACTTGTAACTCATGTTCTATCTACTCCTAAAAAGATGTGGGAAGTTGCTTAATTTGGGGGTTAGGAGTCAGGCAGAGTTCAGTTGTCTTTAGAAGTTGTTTTCTTAACACTGAGGAGGTAAGTTACTCTCCCTTTACCCTAAGCTTAAAGTCCACTGGGGAAATAGGGCTAGAAAGGCATTTCTTTCCATCAACCAAGAGCCAGGAGCAGCAGGCAGCAATTAAATAAATGACGCAAAAAGAAGGGGAGGCCAGGCAATCAACCTACTGGGGCCCGTCCATTAGTCCCAGCTGTAGAAAAGGCACGTCTGATTGCTGGGCAGGACCTGCATGTAGCCAGCTTCCTGCATAAAAGTCAGGGTTTGGAAGGAACAGAAGAAAAGAAGAGACAAAAAAATTGAGATCATTCAACAAACTGTAGATATAGTAGCTGCAACTGAGGCAGAAATGGCAATGAGTTGGGAGGAAAAGCAAAGAAAGATCAAGACAGTAAGCAACAGATGCTGAAATGGCAACGAGTTGGGAGGAAAAGCAAAGAAAGATCAAGACAGTAAGCAACAGAAGCTGACGAAGAAAACATGAGAGCAGAGATGGAAGAGGGTCGGACTCCACATCAGTGCCATCCACACAGCAAAGCAAAACTCAGAAACCCAGCAAGGTCATAAGAACTCTCACTGTGTTGAGGAAGAGGGGCAACAGCTCTATGCCCCGCAGGCCCCAGGTATGCTTTACTGGAGAGTGGGATGGAAGGACACCGGGTTTGGAATTGGGGTTACACGACCTGGGTTCCAATCTAATGCACATAAATGGAAGAGTCTGAGAAATTTACTTAACTACCCTTATACCCTGGACTTCTTATCTATAAACAGGAAAGAAGTGACATCTGCCATGCAGAGATGTGTGAGAATTAAAAAGACAAGAGCAGCACCTGTGGCTCAAAGGATAGGGCGCCAGCCCCATATGCCAGAGGTGGTGGGTTCAAACCCAGCCCCAGGCAAAAACTGCAAAAAAAAAAAAAAAAAAAAAAAAGACAATGTGCCCCTGGTTAGTGTTTCTTTAGTTCCTCAGTAATGTTAACTGTCTTCCCTCCGACAGTGTAGGACAGGACTGCCCCACTCCACTCCAGTCCACCATCTGTAGCACACACAATAATCGACAAGGACTGGGAAATACTCTGCATTGGAGGAACTAAAGTGAGAAACGGTGACACAGAGGGAGAGGGACGAAGGTGCTGCAGCTCCCTGCCACCTCTCTGGTCCCCAGTTTCAGTGGACTGTGTGATTTCACCTAACATTAGATCCATCCTGTGAGCTACCTGACATCCTTATAACATTATCTCCTTACATTTAAGCTAACCAGCGGTTTCTGTCTCTTGCAAACAAATTATTGCTGAAGATAAAGAATAAGAAAACAATGTTTAGACCTTAGTTTAACTATGATAGCCTTTCACTAGCATGGCTAATTTGTTTCTACAGTTTTTTCAATTATGTTATTTCATAGCTAAATAGCTTCTTCAGACAATCTATAAAAACACTAAAACTTTAGATTATTGTTTAAGAATCAATTTTTACCATTCTTTCTATTTTATAAAAAATTATATTAATAAATCAAAATGCATTATTCTTACTTTGAATAACTTATACTTCCTGGGGGGAAAAAATAGAAAAACTGTTGTAGGTTGTCAAGAGATAATAAACTGGATATATGTGATTTTTAACATAGAATATTCAAAAGATGTTTTAGAAAATGGATGTGTATACACACATGATTTTCTTTTGTAGGCAGAAAACAGTCTTTTTTCCAAATGAAAAAAGAAGTCTTAAAATTATGCTAAAAGTTTAACATTATAACATTAGTCATGAACATACAAACCTCACCAAATAATACAGCTCATTCATTTATATTTCTAATAATTAAAGAGAACAAATGTCTGTAGTAATCTAAATACCTTATAATTTACTTTCTTAAAATTATATTCATGTGGGAGAACATTCACTCATGGCATCCCAAATAAAATCTCTAGTACTAACTTCTGTTGAAAAGCTTGGTAAGGAGAAGTTTTTCTAATAGCTTTATTACCTCGGTCATAAAAACACCCTGGACGAGATCAAAGATATGTCATTTTCAGAGAATCGTAACTGAGATAGGAAAGTGATATTGAGTCCCATTTTTCTCAAGATAACTACCTGAAATGAAACTTATCAAATAGCACTTAGGTGCCAGATGGAAAGAAGAAACAGAAATAAGATAAAGTCCTCCCTGGTTCCTGAGAGCTGGGCTGGAAAATTCCAAGCTCAGGGCCCTTCTCACCTCCTCCCAGTCTCTCAAGAAAACTCACACAAGTCTTCCAAACTGCTCCATTTTATCTGTTTAAGATTCAGTTTCCTATGTAGTGCTCACTCAAAAGACATTGATACTTCAAAAATAAAATCTCAAAAAATATTTTACAACCTTAATAATTGAGTCATGTAAGAAACACCCATGGATGCTAAAATAATTGGGTGAAAGTGTGCTGGGAAACAGAACAAGTATTTAGAGTCTCAAAATATCATCCCCTATATTACTTAATTTCTACATAAGAAAAGAAGTTCACATACGGTGAAGAAATCTAACAAATGCCACTGTAACTATGCGCTCAAGGTTAAATTACCAGTGACAGGTGAACTGACTCAGGAGCTTCCTGATGGAACACTGAGGGGACACATCTCTCCTGCCGAGACGCACAACCTCAATCTCATCATGAGGAAATATAGGCAGACCCAAAGTGAAGGGCACTACAAAGAAACACTGTCCAGGTTAAGAAAGCCCAAAGAACTATCCTACGGAAAGAGGACCTGACAACTAAATGCAATGTCTGATACCGGATCAGACACAGAAGGATTTGCTAATAGCCAAGAAGATAAGCAAGAGACAGGAAGTCTAAACATGAGCTATAAACGGCATCAGTGCAGCACAGAAAATCCCTCTTCTGAAGTACTCAGGGTCCAAGGGTCACGTCTGCCACTCATCCTCAGCAGTTCAGGAAGAGGGAGAGAGCACATGAGTGGGAACATGATCAATGTGGCAAAATGTCAAAACCAGGGAATCCGGGTGAAAGTGACTCCTGCGTAGGTAAAATTCTTTCCACTTAAAAAAGTCAAAAACTGGCTCAGTGCCTGTGGCTCAAGCAGCTTAGGCGCCAGCCACATACACCTAAGGTGGCGGGTTCGAATCCCCAGCCCGGACCCGCCAAACAACAATGATGGCTGCAACCAAAAAAATAGCCGGGCGTTGTGGCAGGCGCCTGTGGTCCCAGCTACTTGGGAGGCAGAGGCAAGAGACTCGCTTGAGCCCAGGAGTTGGAGGTTGCTGTGAGCTGTAATGCCAGGGCACTCTACCCAGGGG
>CAUYTI010004485.1:0-40260 GCA_963575145.1 Galago senegalensis | reverse complement strand
CCGCCAAACAACAATGATGGCTGCAACCAAAAAATGGCCAGGCGTTGTGGTGGGTGCCTGTAGTCCCAGCTACTTGGGAGGCTGAGGCAGGAGACTCGCTTGAGCCCAGGAGTTGGAGGTTTCTTTGAGCGTGATGCCATGGCACTCTACCCAGGGGGATACCTTGAGGCTCCGTCTCAAAAAATAAATAAATAAATATAATTTGGAAAAAGCAAATATGATATGCAAAGAAATCACAGTGAGAGAAAATGGATTAGAATCAGGAAAAGAAGATAGATGTGAAAAAGGGGAAATCTTTTACTTACTGAAATTATTTTTAAACAAAATATTTTAGATAAACTTTGAGACATATGATCAAAATTCTTTTCAAAAACAACTTAAGAGTAAATTTTAAAATATACTTTGAAAGTAAATTACTTAAAATTTTATCTAGAAAATAGCAGCTTCTATTCACTCCAGCTAGGCACATTATCACATTATTCCACCTCACTGCTCCCCCAAATTTTCTATTTGGAAGGCCTTAACAAACAGATGACGTCGCCATGAAACCCTCCTTCACTCCTGAAAGCCTACAGCACACAAGGAAGGGCAATAGGTTTCTGGAGGTTCCACCGTTAGTCTCTTTAGCAGTTCCCAACAGGAACTCAAGATCCTCAAAGAACTGGCTGCTTCCCTCTTCCTTCCCCTATAGTAAGCCAGGACATTTCTAGCGATAGCAGTATTTGGGGGGAAGAGCTTTGCAGAATTTAAGTGAACTGACAATAATAAGTACCACCAATTAACCCAGGGAAGCCTTTCCCATTAAGTGCGGTGCCACACAGCTCACTAAGATCCTGCATTCCAAGGCACTGGCACCTCCCTCCCCAGACTCTCTTAGGCAGGTTTACAAGTATGCAAATTGCTCACTGACAACTAAGCATGCTAACTCCTACAAATACTTGCAATTTTTGGTAAGTGCATAGGTTAAATAACAAAACACCAGTGCCCCCTAGAAGTCACTCATAGGGAAAGGAGACTTTGGAGTATAAGAGCCCTGGGCAAACAGTGGCAAAATCTATAGGAAATCCTCAACCCTCCCCACTAACCACCTCCCTAAGTTTTGGGATCTCCCAGGTAGACTTGTGCAGATGTCCAGTAAGAACAGCACAGGCCATGTACACAGCTGACACAAAGAAGAAATACTTGTTCACTGAATGCCCCTCATGCCACATTAAATCACTTTGCCTGGGGACAATAAATTATTGGAAGTTGTCGGGCTTGAGAACATTGGATACCAAGAAAAGCTGGTTTTAAAATATGTTTGAGGGGGCAAAACAAAAAATCCACCAACTTCTGCATTGGTGGTTTAATAGTTTAGCTCTTCTGTGAGTCTCAGAGTCTGATGTGGGATTACACACATATGCACAACTCACACTCCCCTCCTCTCATATGGTAAGGGGACCCATCTGAAATCAATCCTATTTTCTAGAAGTTGCCACCTGTACTTAAAAACGATCCCTAAATACTGAAATTGATACCAGTTTCTCATTAAAATACATGCAGTTTTTAACGAAAATTCTTATTTAAAATGTGGAGAGTTTACATATAGTGGCCTCTTGAAAACTAATAAATGCTATAACTCATAGTAATCAGAGGATATATATCTCATGAAAAAAGTGAATTTCTAAAGAAAATCTAAAGAACTAGGTCTGATTTCTTTTTAGCAGGTATAACAGCCAACCACGTCACACCTGGCAAAGTATTCACTTTACAGGCTATAGAAATCAAATATATTCCTACAAAATAAATAAGAAGTATAGAGATAATAAAGTATAATATTTCATTAATGACAACCTGATAAACTTCCACTTTCAAATGAATTACACAGAACAAAGGGGGGAAGGACTTTGAAATGACAAATTGATGAAATCTATTTCATTTATTTCGTAATTTTAGATTAAAATTGAATTATGAATAAGAAATTAGGACAGGATTAAAAGAGTTGAAGACAGAGGACATATAATTTGAATGCTAAAACACTGAAATAATTTATCAATCAAACTGACCTACTGACAGAAATTTGTTTTTGCATGTTTTCCATAAACCAGTATTAAACAAAATTTAGTAATTAGATGTGGAATTTGTTATTAATTATTACTCTTTTACATAAGAAAAATATGTTTGATACCAACACCAAACTTTTGAAATGCGTGGACCTTGCTTTGGGGAACAATATTCTGCGCCTACACACATATCTGCTGGCAGTACCCCACAGTGGACCTCTGTGTGTGTGACAGTAGGAACGGGGGGTGGGGGGTTATAGGGATAAAGATGACGGTGGAGCCACGTAAGGCTTAGAACATGGAAAGGACGTAATGAATATGTGAAATTGTGAAATTTCCTGGCTATACAAGGGTAAATTAAAATTTAGAAGTGAAAATGCTGTGGTGATCTTGAAGAAATTCAACATACAAATAACTAATGTGAATGCAAGCTCGGTACCTGTACAGACATACGATTCTATAGAAGTCTGTAGACATCTACAATGCAGTCCAAGCCCAGGTCCAAAATTCCTCTGACTTTTTAATAACATTTAATATTAGAGATAGCTTCTTGTTGATGCTAAGGAAACAAAGGTGTCTTGGCATATATAATTTTTTTTTAAGAAGTAGAAGGTGAGGGTCTGAGGTAGGTCTTCACATTGAATGTATGATTCTAGTAGTTACTAGAAAAAGAACTACCTTGCTAGAAAAAGCTGAGATAACTGGGGTTTCCTCTTATCCTCGGTAGGCTCAAGTTTTCTTGCTGCAGAAGCCTCAACAAGAATAAAGGGAAACAGGAATTACAGTCTCAGTATCCATACATGGGCTGAATTAGTTGCAATCACTGTTTATGTACTCATAACATCACTTGAAGGAACTTTGATAGGACAATCCAACAAAAAAAAATTATTTTCAAATAAATATTATTTATTCACTTTGCAAAAAAACATTTAGAACAGAACTCCTTTAGGGAGCATGATCCTGACTTTTTGAATAAGCAACTGCTCCAGAAATATATCTATTACATAAAAATGTATTTATCTGTGTAAGAGAGACACTAAGTAGCTGAACTATCTTAAACTTGAAATTCTAGACTTCATAAAGTCAATGTGTTAAAAACAACACTAGGACCCAGGCAAGGTGGCTCACGCCTGTTAATTTCAACAGTTTTGGAGGCTGAGGTAGGAGAACTGCTGAAGCCCAGGAATTTTGAGGCCAACCTAGGCAACACAGCAAGACCTCATCTCAATCAATCAAACTTTTTCCTTTCTCTAATGTAACTAATAGGTAGGCCTACCATTTATACAGAGTTTGTGTCCATTTATAAAGCTTATACATATATTTATGGGAATTAAAGAACTCATGACAGAAAGAGAAGAGCTAATTGTACTGAAAACCTGGAATGAAACAGTCACTAGAAAAAAACACAGAAGAGCAGAATGTGAACGTTTTAAAATAATAACTAAGAAAATGACAAAAAAAAAAGAAAAAAACACAAAATTTTTCACCAGTTTTGAAATCAGTGCAAAAAGTAAAATAATTAAGTCTCAATTTCTGCAAATGCATCAGTTCATCCAGGGATGGCACACTAACCTCTAGCACTAACTTCTAGGAGAATTAATGTGAATATTTACATGCAAGATGACTTAAGTGGAAAATAACGAAGGAAGGAAGGAAGGAAGGAAGGAAGGAAGGAAGGAAGGAAAGAAGGGAGGGAGGGAGGGAGGAAGAGAGGAAAGGAGGAAGGAAGGGAGAGGGGGAAGGAAGCAGGGGCCTGGCTGGGTGGTTGACATCTCAGCCTGCCCTATAACATGATCCCCTGAGATGACAGCAGAGGAAGTGGGTTTCTGCAGTAGGCGAAGAGTAGACTAGAGCTGGTCTAAGACAAAAACAGAAAGCAGGTGGATAGTCTGCCTTTTGGCCTCCTCTGTTCCCTTCCAGTTGTCTATCCTGCTAAGAGGCAGTGAGTGTATTGTTGTCCATAAGAGTGTGAACTTTACACACTTTACAGCTCCAAGTCCAGCTCCACCACTTACTACCCAATAGCTGGAGGCAGATCACTTAACCTCCTGTTTCCATATCTGAAGGACAAGGATGATAATAGTACTCACCCCTAAAGGACTGTGGGGAAGATTAAATGAGTCAACACCTGTCAAGTGTACACACAATAAAGGAGCTACTGGGTCTGATCCCCTGCACGGTTCTGAATTTCCAGGGCCCCCCTCTGTGGTTGGCTCCTGCTCAAGTCATGTCCCACATTCCCATGCTCAGGCTCTTCCCAAAGGCCCTGTTCTCTGCCACAACACCTCAATTACATTGAATGGGTGCTGATACCTTGGGGATTCACTCTCTACCTGCTTGAGGTATACATGGGGGTCTTCTGATGACCTAAAGCGGTGACAGGCTTGTAATGCAAGAGCTGGCGCAGGCACTTTCCATTCACAGTTCGAGATATCCTCCCACTCCACACGAGTTCTAATGTGGCTGAGCATTTTCAACATAAAGGGCATGGACGGCTTGGCGCCTGTGGCTCAAGTGGCTAAGGCGCCAGCCACATACACCTAAGGTGGTGGGTTCAAATCAGGCCCAGCCCGGGCCTGCCAAACAACAATGATGGCTGCAACCAAAAAATGTTCAGGCATTGTGGTGGGTGCCTGTAGTCCCAGCTACTTGGAGGCGGAGGCAGGAGACTCGCTTGAGCCCAGGAGTTGGAGGTTGCTGTGAGCTATGATGCCATGGCACTCTACCCAGGGGGATAGCTTGAGGCTCCGTCTCAAAAAAAAAAGGGGGGGCATGGAAATCAACTTCCATGGAGATTTTCAAACTGTTCAAATTCACCAATAGAGTATTCTGCTTCTTTGCTAAAAGGCTTGGCAGTTGTATATGCCAGCTTTGCCTCCATAAATAGTTAGCCTAAGTTGATTAGAAGCTGATTGCTTTTCTGCGTCATCTTTAGAAGAAAACTAAATGCCACCAAGTCATGGCTTCAGCACCATCGTTTCCCAATTTCTGTTGACTTTCCTTTGGTTTTGATAACCACTCCTAACACTATTGCCAAAAATGCTATATAGAGTGAGTTAAAGTACATGAAAATAAACTTAGCAGATTTGTAAGAATTTTATCACCTTTCCAAGTAGCTCAAGATATAATCAGTCTCTGTAGGTGGAAAAACAGTAGGATGACTAAAGATTATAGCCTGAAAAAAAAAGTCTGTGTTGACTTATATACTTAGTGGCCGCACCCCTGCAAGCTACAGTCCCATTGTGCCTCTGGCCTGTAAATGCTGCTGCAAACTCAAATGAGTTATAGGACACTGAATCTGTGTACCGATGCTCTTTCTCTCTGGTTCCTGACCCAGTGAAGGAACTGAGCACATTTTCACCTTTTAATTGCCCTCCAGATGTGAGATCTTAATTGCAGCACCCAGGACTTTGTGTCCCCTGCTAAGCCCTCACTCAAACAAGTTGGAGAAGAAACAATGTGTTTTTCCTCACCTGTCCAGAACAAGGTCTGGAGCAAAGATGAGCTTGCCGGGGTGGTCAATGGAGCGCCACATCAGCCCCACCATTAACACCTCCAACCAGCAGTTCTCTAAGAGCCGCACTTGGTCCAGCAGGCTGAGCTCCACAAAGCCTGGGGAAAGCAAGAGGCCATGAGACACACCTACCCTGCTCCACAGCTCCTGTTTCTGCAAAGACAGAATAGCATGTTTTAAAATGCTAAGAAAACACAAATAATATAGAGAAATAATAGATAAAAATGTGGTTTAATGCTTGTTAAAGGAAGACAATTATGATGCTTAAGTTATGCAATTCACAATTCCCAATCTTGGGCCCCTTCTAGAGACAAATCCCCATGCAGAGGCAGGAGAGGAACAGAAAGCCAGAATAACTCTTTGTTTACTGTATCCTAATAACTCCTCTGCACTGCTGAGAAAGATATTGCTTGGGCGCCAGTCAGAGAGGCTACCTGCCTGCCCCCATCCATGATTGGGCCCAGGAAGGGTGGGAGAACAGGGTAGGTAGAAGCTGGGGGTCAGAACGAGGGGGGAGCATGCAGAAAGAAGTACCGGCCCCTGCTGAAAGTCAAGGCTTCATCTGAAAGGGTTTCCCTGATTGTTTGAACTTTTCCAGTCAGTGTTAGGATCATTCTTCTGCATAGAAGTAGTGTCCCTAGGTGATTCCATTCCAAAGAGCAAATACACATTTAAACATCCAAGCAGGTCCCAATAACCTTATAGCATTCATTGTTCACAGGACTGGAAAGACACAAGTAATCAGTGTCTGGGGATGTGAGCACTTCAAAAGCTAAGCAGACACAACACCACAACTTCTTTTACAAGTCATGGTAAAAGCAGGAGCCAATGTAATATAAATATAGGAGAGAAAGGCATGGCCTCGGAGTGGCTAGACCCCATCAGCCTCTTCCTAACTGGTCATTAATCTCCTTTTAAAGTTCTTGTTTTTCTTACAGGAAAAATGGGGGTAATAAAGTTACCTCTGAGAATTTTGTACAGGTAGGAAGGATCTCTTATCATTCTCATTCTACAGATAAGGAAACTGTACAGAGAACACAATGGTTCAAGTGAACAATTATGTCGATCTGCATAAAGGATAAGTTAATGAAATAATGAATGTAAAGATAGATAAATACTTTCCAAAGCCACATGCTATGCTTAGCTCAGCTAAAAGAGGGAAAAAAGAAATCACCCCTTCAGAAAGTTTTTTTGGAAAAACTTTCAAAATACCACGCTTGAATAAGGAGGACTCATGCATCTTAAGAGTTCAGTTTTGTTATGGCACAAGGAAGCTGCACAACTTTCAGCAGGGGTTAGTTTCCCCCCAGTCTCCACATGTAGTCCTGCAAAATAGTGTTTGAAACACATTTAAAGCAAAAACCAGAGGAAAGTACATCAGAACTATCTCCTCTAGGAAACAATTCTGGTGAAGGTGAAGATGCTAGACAAAACAAAACCAAACCCAGAACATTTCAGGAAGCTCAGTAGGCAAGGACTCAGGCCAACAAATGACCCCAAAGACACGATCACTGAGGGCCTGTTCCCACAGCTCTTTACCCCCCAACTGCCCTTCCCCCAGCGGCCCACCCCTCCTAATCTCTACAGTCCACCGAACACAGCTGCCAGGCCATGAGAGGGCCCCCAGTGGCTCAGAACATGGAGAGAGACCTCATTTCTTAGACACTGCAAAGAAGCGTATGGAAGAGGTTCTTCAGTGGGGCTAGATTAGAATCCTAGATTCATTTCTCCACAGAAACACCAATTTAAAGGATAATTAGTAGGTATTAAAAATTAGCACAATATAGTACTTCAGGTATATATTACCAATGGGCCGAGGGAAATGACCACCTTTTAAGAGGGGAAATGCGAGTTCCCAATGACAATTCCTGAGGCGCTAAGCCCATGTTTAAAGTGATGGCGTCCAGGGGTACTGGCCTAGACGCTTCATGTCACTTCAACTGCTGATGTCCTGTTCATCCATGTATGCTCATATAAGACACTATTTTATGAAATACTACTTAGTATCTGACAAAACTTTCACTTTCACTTCGGTCACACCACAGTGATCCTCTCCAGATGTGGGGTCCACAGCCAAGAGTCAGGTCAATGTGAACCCCATATTCCTGCCTCTCAACCTTGTTCCAGGTCCCTCTAGAATTTCTTGCCGAAATGACTCCCAGCTCAGTTGCAGAGCTTGGGTGGGCTGCTCCCCGGTCCATGCTCCCAGACCACCTCTAGGCTTGAGAGGCCGCCCCTAGGCCAGTTTGGGGAGGGTGCAGCAGATGGCATGAAGTGTGCCAAGGCAGCGTGTGACCATGTGCATTTCACCAGCATTTTTCCTTTGCTTCCGCGTCTGGGATAGAACTCAGAGGAGTTCAAGAATTCTTAATCAGGCTCAGCGCCCATAGCGCAGTGGTTATGGCGCCAGCCACATACACCCAGACTGGAGGGTTGGAACCCAGTTGGAGGCCAACTGCAACAACAACAACAAAAAACAGGCCTTGTGGCGGGCGCCTATAGTTCCAGCGACTGGCAGGCTGAGGCAAGAGAATCGATAAGCCCAGGAGTTTGAGGTTGCTGTGAGCTATGATGCCATGGCACTCTACCAAGGGCAACATAGTGAGACTCTGAGCCTGGCCTTGATAAAGGTATGTCTGTCAAGACAGGAGGAAAGAACATATTTCCTTCAGAAGTTATAAATCAGGCTGTTAACATATCTAGGCATAGTTTATGGGCCCACTTCGCACTCCTGCCCCCTTAAATGTTAGGAGCAGGTTTTTCTCGTACCCGGAATTTTCTTGGCCCAGCCGATCATGTGTACCAGCTCCTTGTCGGCCAGCTTGGTCAGGGACAGCATCAGGGACTCCTGGGTGAAGGGCCCGCCAGGGCCACTCACCAGCACGCGGGGCGGCTCGGCCTCCAGCAGCGCCAGCACCAGCTGCTCCGGGCTCAGGGCGCTCAGCAGCAGGTCCCGCACGCAGGGCGCAGGGCCGCCGCCCTTCCTGGCCTTGCTCGGGCAACGCAGGTGCTCATCAGAACACCGCTGTCTCCGCATTAAGCGGTACCCGCATCTTTCTCTCCGGGAGCCTGAAGAGAAAAGCAGATGGTGGTAACGTGGCTTCTGACCCGGCCTTCAAGCTCCCTGCATCTCAGGATGTGTCTGAGAATAGAGGCTTGACTTTGATTTTCTGGAGCCTGTGGGGCCTATACCAGAGTTTACTGCAGCTGTAATCAGTGCAGCAAAATCAACAACATAACTTGGGAGGGACTTTTTAGGTCTCCATTTCAAGGTTATCTGTGGATACCAAATCAATTTCTCTTTTAAAGAATGCTGACATGCCTCAATTTCCCAACCACAAAAAGAGAACTTTCCTCAAGTGGAAAATAGGGAAAAGTTAGACTTCAGCATTCACATTTACAGTTACAAAGAATCCATTTTTACAATACATTCTTAAAATGTTTATATGCTTGTGTGCCTACACACACAGACACGCACACACACGGTGGCCACAAAGTTTGTGTGCCATTTAAAATAGTGTACATTTGTACACAAACTTTGTGGCCACCTCATATTTTCTTTTTTTATACTTACACAAATAAGTATATTTCAAATAAATTAATTTTAAAAATCTGGAAAATAGAGAAGAGAACAAATTTTGGCATAAATTCTTTCAGTCTTCTTTTAAGTTTTTATAACTTTTCCATATTTTATACACAAAATTAAGATCATTATATACTATTTTATAATATGCTTTTTCTTGTTGTATTAAAAATGGGTCATTTTATAACACTTAAAAAATCTAGATAGTTCTATAAGTACAGCATCATTAGTTTATTTTATTTTATTTTATTTTATTTTACTTATTTTTTTTTTTTTTTGAAACAGACCCTCAAGCTGTCCCCCTGGGTAGAGTGCCATGGCATCACAGCTCACAACAACCTCCAACCCCTGGGCTCAAGCGTGTCTCTTGCCTCTGCCTCCCAAGTAGCTGGGACCACAGGAACCCACCGCAATGCCTGGCTATTTTTTTGGTTGCAGCCATCATTCTTGTTTGGTGGGCCGGGCTGGATTCGAACCCACCACCTTAGCCATATGAGGCTGGCGCCTTAGCCACTTGAGCCACAGGCACCAAGCCAGCATCATTTATTTTAAAAAGTCCCCTGCTGATGTAAATTTAAATTGGTTCTAATCTCTTTGCTAATATTACAAGAAAAATATACTTTGCACATGAAATTGCTTTGTATCCAATTACTTCCTTATAAAAATTTTAAAAGTCAAATTTCTGAACCAAGGAATATACATATTAAAATTTTTTATACATATTGACAGATTATTCTCAAAAAGTAGTTTAAAATGCATACTTTAAACAATGGTTTGGGTAACATAGTAAGACTTATCTTAAAAAAAAAAGTTAAAAAAAATTAAGCTGGGCATGGCAGTTCACAACTCTAGGCCCAGCTACTTAGGATGCTAAGGCAGGAGGATCAGTTGAGCCCAGGAGTTCCAGGGGGCAATGAGCTACCATGACACCATTGTACTCCATTCTGGGCAAAGGAATGAGACCCCGTCTCAAAACAAAAAACAAACAGTTTGATTATCTATTTCCTTGTAATACCATTGAGAATTAAAAATAATTTTAATCTTTGCTAATATGACAAATGATTCAACAGTCTTATTTACGTTGTAATTTTTAATTACGAGCAAGACTGACTAATGTTCCCCCTTGTATTTCTTTACTTATGAATTATCTATTTTGTTTATTTTGCCCTTTTTTCTCCTAATAACACATAAAGGCTATTTATATAATGACTTTTTGTTATATGCAGTATTTGTTTTGTTATGTCTTTTAATTTTGCTCACAAAATTTGCTATCTTTTGTCATAAGAAGTTTAGCACACTATCAAATCGGTCTTTTTGTGTCACATCAAGATTATATAAATATTCTCCTATATCTTCTTAAATACTTTTGTGATTGAAATCTATTTGAAATTTTATATGCATTTATATTATGTAATGTTATTATTTCATGGTATATTTTCCAAATGGACGTACAATTTTCCAATGCCATTTATTTATTTTTTATTTTTTTTGAGACAGAGCCTCTAGCTGTCACCCTGGGTAGAGTGCCGTGGCATCACAGCTCACAGCAACCTCCAACTCCTGGGCTCAAGTGAGTTTCCTGCCTCTGCCTCTCAAGTAGCTGGGACCACAGGCACCTGCCACAATGCCTGGCTATTTTTTGGTTGCAGCCATCATTGTTGTTTGGTGGGCCCAGGCTGCATTTGAACCCGCCAGCTCAGGTATATGTGGCTGGCGCCTTAGCTGCTTGAGCCATAGGCACTAAGCCTCTAATGCCATTTATTGACCAAGCTTCCCCATTGATTTAAAATGCCTTTTCATTTAATAAGTAATTGTATATAAAAGTATCTTCTTCTGGATTCTCTACTTTATATTTATTTATTTATTTATTGTAGAGATGGGGTCTCACTCTTCCTCAGGCTAGTCTCAAACTCCTGAGCTCAAGGGATCCTCCCAGAGGACTAGGATTACAGATATGAGCTCCTGCACCCAGCCCTCTCTATTCTATTTTATAGATCTATTTTCCTATTCCTGTGCTGGTACCAAAATGTTTTACTTGTAAGTTTATGGACCAAAACATAATGGGATAATGTCTTTATGACGGTATTTAGAATTATATCCCCAGCTAAACTACCATTCAAGAGTGATAAATTAAGGACATTTTCCATCATACAGAGATTGAAAAGATATATCACTCACAGCCTCTTTGAAATAACTGTCATACCATGCTCTTTAGGATGGAGAAAAATGAACTAGAAAGAAACAGTGAGTTTCAAGAAGAAATATTAAAAAGATAAATTGGGGCTCAGCACCTGTAGCTTAGTGGCTAGGGGCCAGCCACATACACCAGAGCTGGCGGGTCAAAACCCAGCCTGGGCCTGCCAAACAACAGGCAGGGTGACATAGTAAGACTCTGTTTCAAAAAAAAAACTTAAAATCTATAAAATGCCTACTTTTTGGGGGGGGGGGGGATAGAGCCTCAAGCTGTTCCCCTGGGTAGAGTGGAACCTCCAACTCCTGAGCTCAAGCAAGTCTCCTGCCTCTGCTTCCCAAGTAGCTGGGACCACAGGTGCCCACCACAACGCCTAGCTATTTTTTTTGGTTGCAGCCATCATTGTTGTTTGGTGGGCCTGGACTGGATTCAAACCTGCCACCTTAGGTGTATGTGGCTGGCGCCTTAGCCACTTGAGCCATAGGTGCTGAGCCAAAATGCCTACTTTTTATACTCTCACCATTGTTTCTTTACTACATTCAATTGTCATTCTTAAAAGGAAATATTACTTGAAAGGTTTGAGCAAATTTAAATTATTAGCTCCTGAGAAAATTTATCAGAATTTCCTCTAATTATAATAGAAGAAAAAGTTCTGTTTATTGAGAAACATTTGAACCAAATTTATTACAAAAAGAATTAAAGGCCTAAAATGTGTCAGGTTACTAGTATTGAATAGAATCACTATAGATATTTAAGATCAAACATATACCCAGGATAAAATGGAACAAAATGCTTAGTTTAAGAATGCACTTTTATGATCACACATTTCTCTTTTAGAAATGTTAGTGTAGAGTGTCTCAGGATAAGGAATTTACAAAACATACCCAAAGTGAAAGATTTTGAATCCATACATTCAAATGTATTTGACACACTTTCACTAATAAAAGTCCTATGTTCTAGGTCCTGTGGCAAGTTCTGGGGATTTTAGGCTCAGTAAAAGAAAGCCCTCAAAAATCTTATAGTTTTTTATCACAGACATTGCACTGTAACCTCCGAGTGAGCTTAATGAAGAACTCTATCAAATGCAAGAGATCCCTAGTAGGTAGGCAAAAATAGGTCAAGCCAAAAGGTAGGTGATGATGGTGACAATGATGGTGATAAATGATAATAGCAGTTAGCACCTACTAGAAGCTTCTATGTACATTATGTATTATGTACTGTATGTAGGTTATCTCATTCTGACAACTACCCTGAAGGACAGGAGCTGTTCCTATCTCCAAAGCACTGAGGAGGAACTGGGAACAACAGAGCTCAAATAACTTGTCCATTTGTTTAGACAGCAGTCTTCTGAATCCAAAGCTGCTGCCTTTAACCACCGTTTAATCCACCCACCCATGGAATCCTTTCATGGACATATATACAGCAGATGAATAAAGAGACAGCACCCAAAAGATGCCACACAGTTGTCCCAACCCAGGAATACAGACCCAATACATGGCCAGATTGTTTTCCTGGTTATTTACATTTCAATGTACCCTCCTTATAAGGAAGCTTTATCCCTGAAATTAGTCTAGGTGGGTGTCCTCCTACCATTTAAACAACTATATCAATATTTCAGTAGAAAATATCATAAATACAAAAGAAAAGGATGGTAACAGATGAGACACTCCTTTTTTTTTTTTTCCGAGACAGAGCCCCAAGCTGTCCCCCTGGATAGAGTGCCGTGGCATTACAGCTCACAGCAACCTCCAACTCCTGGGCTCAAGCGAGTCTCCTGCCTCCGCCTCCCAAGTAGCTGGGACCACAGGCGCCCGCCACAACGCCCGGGTATTTTTTGGTTGCAGCCGTCATTGTTGCTTGGCAGGCCCGGGCTGGGGATTCGAACCCGCCACCTTAGGTGTATGTGGCTGGTGTCCTAGCCGGTTGAGCTATAGGCGCCGAGCCAGAGACACTATTTCTGAATAAAAGGGGAAGCAGAGTGGAGGAGGAGGATCCAGAATGCAGGTAGAATCATAATCTTCTAAGGCTGGCAAGAAGGAAAAACATGGGTAGACAGGGCTTCTGGGGAAGGCAGATGAGAAAGTGGTGGGCAAAGAGAGAGAATTAGGAAAGGTCACGCCTACTCATCCTTCTCTGTGGTCAGTGAAAGGCAAATACCCACCTGTGTATGCACATCAGCCCATCTTATTTCTTCTGTAATCTCCAAAGGCAGACTCTCTGGCTAACTTCCATAAGCTCTTGTTTCATTTCCTTTCCTTTTGTTCTTTTTTTTTTTTTTTTCTGACATAAAGTCTCACTTTATCATCCCAGGTAAAATGGTTAGTGTCATCATAGCTCACAGCAACCCCATACTCCTGGGCTCAAGCAATCCTCCTGCCTTAGCCTCCTGAGGACTGCAGGTGCCCACCACAACACCTGGCTAATTTTTCTATTTTTCATAGAGAGGAGTTCTCACTCTTGCCCAGACTGGTCTCAAATTCCTGAGCTCAAGTGATCCACCTGCCTCGGCCTCCTAGAGTTCTAGGATTACAGGTATGAACCACCACACCTGGCCCATTCCCTTTTCCATGAAAGATTCTTTAAACATACCTCTATACTCTATCTTATGGCACTGTATTGTTATCAAAACTCAGAAGTTGGCAGCGCCCGTAGTTCAGTGGGTAGGGCACCAGCCATATACACTGAGGCTGGTGGGTTCCAACCCGGCCCAGGCCAGCTAAAACAACAATGACAACTGCAACAAAAAATAGCCAGACATGTGGTGGGCACCTGTAGTCCCAGCTACTTGGGAGGCTGGGGCAAGAGATCACTTAAAGCCCAAGAGTTTGAGGTTGCTGTGAGCCGTGATGCCACAGCACTCTACCCAAGGGCAACAGCTTGAGACTCTGTCTCAAAACAAACAAACAAACAAACAAAAACTCATAACTTAGTCAAACTTTTCAGTGAAGGGGAAAGAAAGTAAGAAAAACTAAAATTGGGAGCCAGACACTGCTAGGTCTTCACTTAAGTTTTCACACATCCCACAAAAACCAATGAAGCAGACATCTCTGCTCAGAGATAAGAAAACCCAAGGGCCAGAGTGGTGCAATAGTTTGAGCACAGTCAGGCATGGTCAGCAAGAAATGACAAAACAAAAGTCAGATGCAGTCTCTGGGAGTCTAACTCATGCTCTTCCCACCACACACGCTGCCTTGGACCGTGAAGGCTACCGCTGTCCAGCAGCTCCTAGCACAAGCACAACAAAAACATTCTTACCCTAAGACTAAACTAGAAAGCAATTTTTAAAAACACACACACTCACCTTAAAATATGGTTTAAATTAAAACATGAAATATTTATTTCCAATATTTTGTCAGAGAGCCAAGCCTTTTTCTCTTTAAGCATCTGTCAATAGGACAAGTCACTTTTCTGCATAAGCCACACCTGTGAGATACTATCTCCAGATTTCCAATTTCAGCTTCTTCAAAACAGAGCAAGAGCCTAGACACTTCTATGGAAATCTTAATTCAGAATCTTCCTAGATTTATGATTTTTTCCCCCAATCTCACCCACAACTAACTCAAGAACTTAGTCCTTTACAGTTTTATTCAAAGCTTTCAAATAAGCTTTCAGAGAAACTAGCTTTTCCTGCTCATATTTCATATGTTTGCACAAATTATAATTAAATTTTCTAATGTAACAATTACAATGAGTAGAAACAGGTTTGGGAAGAAGCCCACTGGTTTCTGATAAGATGTAACTGAAGTTAAAACTGAAGAGCAGAGCTGTCCAAGCAGTGGAGAAAAGTACACACACTGCGAGTGAATGGGCGTTGGCAGGATGACCTAGAGAGGACACAGAGAACGCTGGTGACAGTGGGAAGCTAGACAACCGTGATCATAATGAGAACTTCTGCTACAATTCTAAACCAGGTGGCAGGTTTAATCTATCAAACACACAGAAATAAGGAAAAGGGCAGAGAATATTCAGAGGCTGAGCTACTAAGAAATTGTCAAGGAGAAAAGAGACTTTCATTTTCTATTTCCAAATAATCACAAAGAGAGGAATTACAACTAACTACATGTAAAATACGGGCTAACAGAAGAATAAGTCGAGGCAGAGCTGATATGCATGTGTATAGATATGCAAGTGTGTATAGACAAGTGAACCAAAACTAGCCAGGTAGAGAGGGCAGGATGCAGGCACCTCTGTCTGTTGTTATACTAAAGTGTTCATTTTGTGTGTGCATAAAAATGTATGTGTACAGACGTATTATAGTTTATATATACATTTGTATACATATACACTGTCATAGAACGAAATTCATGCTTTATGTACTTTTCGTGGTTCTATCATATTTCTGACTCCAATATATATTTTTTCTACTTCTGCAAAGCTAGTGGAAGGATAGATATGAGTCTTTTCCATGGTTACTTCAAGTAATCCATAAGATATTCTTCCTTTTTTTGTCACAAGCTTTACGTATACTTACCAAGACTTCACCCTTAGCATTGGCCTTTTCGAAGTCTAAGGCAGGTAGGTGTTCATCCATCCTTGTTAATTTGTTTCACTGACTTGGAGTCCCCTAAACTATGTGGTGGCCTATTCTGTTGCCAGACCACTTAAATCATAGAAAGTTCTTCCCCACATTGAGCCAAAATCTGCCTCCTGTGAACTTGTTCCCATTCACCCCAGCTCTGCCCTCTGTTGCTAAAGGGGACGTCAATGCCTCCTCTCATGTGGCAGCATACAAAAACTGAGAATAATTACTACATCTCCTCTTATCCAGGTCCCAGGTCCTCACTCAGTAAGAGAGAAGCAAGCACTCACCACACTTCACCATCCCTACTTCGTAGCACTTCCGAAGTCGGCAGGCCTGGCAGCTTTTCCGCCGGTTCTTATCTATTGTACACTGATTTGTAGCTGGACAAATATAATCATTATGTCCTAAGCAGAGTAGGGGGAAAAAAGGAGGTTATTGTTACAATATCTTGGTTAAATCTCTTCTTGGTCAATAACACTGAAACACTCCCCAGGGGATATCTTCTTAATGACAGGAACAAGTACAAGGACCCAAGTGAAACCACATTATCACCCCATTAGTGAGTAAAAGTGAACTATAAACATCTCTGCATACTTTCACACTTCTCAAGAGATATTTAGAAATGTCCTTCTGAAATTGAATTGCTCCAAATCACAGAACTCCCTAAGGGTTGTGTTTGTGCATCAAGTCACCAGACTCAACTGCTTGTATTCTTTTATGCATATCCCTCTTTGGGATTTAGTATGATATTTTTACAGGAATTCATAGTCAAACTAAGCAAAAGGGAACAAATAAAGAAATTAACACTCTGGCTCGGTGTCTGTGGCTCAAGCAGCTAAGGTGCCAGCCACATACACCTGAGCTGGTGGGTTCGAATCCAGCTCGGCCCACCAAACATCAATAACGGCTGCAACCAAAAAAAAAAAATAGCCAGGCGTTGTGGTGGGCGCTGGTGGTCCCAGCTACTTGGGAGCTGAGGCAAGAGACTCGCTTGAGCCCAGGAGTTGGAGGTTGCTGTGAGCTGTGATGCCACAGCACTCTACCCAGCTTGAGGCTCTGTCTCAAAAAAAAAAGAACTTGGTGAAATCTGGGGGTGATTTAATTTAACTTAGAATAAAATACATGAAAAGTGACAGTAAATAGGGTGCTTAGGTTATTTTATTTTTCAATTGTGTCCTTCTAGTAAACAACATGGCCTGAACTTCTTACGTTAAGCTTGCAGTGGTCCGGAATTTCAGTTTGGAGAATGGACAAATCTCATTGATAAATAAAATAAGTGAGTCATAAATGGAACAAGTCACAAAAGAACATAACAGAAATATTTTATTTATGCAAAGTTCAAAAACTGTGAATTGATAATGAAACTACAGTGCTTAGGGATGTCTATGAACATGGACCACAGTGAAGTCTACGGACTTGGACCATAGTGAAGTCTACAGACATCCCTACAGTGCTTAGGCATGTCTAGGAACAGTAAAGCCACAGTGAAGTTAGGCAAGAGATAGACTTGTTTCACCTCTGCAGAAGAGAACTGTGGTTGGAAGAACTACAGAGAGATTCTGAGCGCTGCTGCCTTCTGTTTAATTCCCTGAGCGCTTAGTTACACAGGAACTTCTTTACAGAGGTTCCTGACACTGGACATGCTGCATGCAGAATTCCACATGTATGTTACAATAAAAAGGTAATTAGGCCGGACCAGGCTAGCACTCTGTGGGGGCCAAGGCAGGTGAATTGCCTGAGCTCAGGAGTTCCAGATCAGACTGAGCAAGAGCAAGACCCCATCTCTACTAAAAAGAAAAACTACCCAGGTGTTATGGTTGGTACCTATGGTCCCAGCTACTCGGGAGGCTGAGACAGAAGGATCACTTAAGCCCAAGAATCTGAGGTTGTTGTGAGCTAGGATGATGCCATGACACTCTACCCAGAGTGACAGAGTGAGACTCTGTCTCAAAAAAAAAGGTAATTCAAAGACTACTCCAACCCTGTAATAGTCTTCCCAATCTCTTAAATCTACGTGAATCTCTCATGCAGCAAAAAAAGATGTATGTAAAGTACAACCATATTTTTAAGCCTTTCTTAGGTTCCTTTTCTCTGTTAAATTAGTATTATAACTATAGTTAAGAGCTTTTATTTCAGAAAATAGCATATCTAATATGGCCAGGATTTATCAAAGCCCTTTGATCTACCATCTTTCTCTCTATATATGAGCACAAAGGGCTGGAAGGCTCATCATTAACCAATTATTTCTGGGTGGTGGAATTTGGGGGTGATTTAGTTTTCTTCTGTATTGCATTTTTCTGTGTAGTTTAAATGTTTTGTCATGAGCATGTATCATCTTTTCAAAAATGAAGTATTTTTGTTGTTAGTAAAGCTGCAATGAGCAGGCTGAAGAGAGTGCCCATGCAGGGGGATGAGGTGGGTGGTGGTGGACTCTGAGCAGGGTCATAAAGGCATCGCTGTGTGACAGTCCCCAGAGTAGGGCATTAGCACCAAGGTGGGGTAAAGAATGTGTCTACTGGAAGGAGAGACAGTGGCAGCAGCAAATTTTTTATCTTACAGAGGTATTGATCAAATAAGTAAATAAATCAAAGATCATAGGACCCAGCTTCCTCATAGTAAAGAAAGGAGACGCAAATATGGAAAGGGGGAAAACTCGAACAAATCTTGTAGTACTGAACTTGAATCAGAGATATCAGGGTGAACATATGATTTCAATGCATATAGAGAAAACGGAAGCATGCACGTGTGCACACACATACATAATATGGATGTATATGTACACACACAAAGGTATTCCCTAACCATCCCTGAGAGGGCCCAGGAACAGGACATCAGTAATGAGCAAGCTGGCCCCCAGATCTGGGTTTATAAATATCATTCTCCTCGAAGAGCAAACAGGGCTCCATGGAAACACAGGTTATTCCAGAACTGGAACAGGTAAAGTACGAGATAGACCTGAATCATCTCACAGCACCAGGAAGTAAAGAAGTGCCGAAGAACGAAGGGCACAAGTCCAAAAAGACACAGAGCCAGGCTGAGGGGGCCTACTGGACAATCGGAGGCCATCTGGACATCAAAATAATAAATCAGAATACTAACAGACAGTAACCCGTTGTGGAAAATGGGAGACCATAAGTTGTACTGATACAAGCTAATTAATTGAAGGTTTAATGCCTCAAGGGATCTCCCAACAAAAATACTCATTAATTACAAAAGGGAAAAGATAATTTTACAAAGCGGAAGCCTGTCGTACATCACTTTACTCAAATTTGAAGTTAACATCACTAGTAATGGGACAAACTGAGATCAGGCACCACATGAAAGCAGCCAGTGAGAGAAACAGAGCAGCATTTCTCGGATATTTCTGCCAATAATGTGTGGGCTGGATTAATGATGAGGAAACATGAAAAGAACTCAGAATGAGGGACATTCCGCAAAATACCTGGCCTAAATCTTTAAAAGAATCAACATCACAAAAATTAAGGACAGACTAGGGAACTATCCCAGATAGACTGAGACTAAACATGACTAAGAGCATAATTCGATTCTGAATTGGGTCCTTTGCCACGAAAGGCACTTTCATGAAAACAGATAAAACTCAAGTAAAGTCTGAGAATCAGATGGTGGTACCATATCAGTGCTGATTTCCCAGCTTCCCTTCTGTAGAAGATACATATTAAAGTATTTCAGGGTGGGCTGGGCACAGTGGCTCACGTCTGTAATCCTAGCACTCTGGGAGGCCAAAGTGGGTGAATTGCCTGAGCACAGAAGATCAAGAGCAGTCTGAGCAAGAGTGAGACCCGGTGTCTACTAAAAACGCAAAAACTGGCCAGGCTTTGTGGTGGACACCTGTAGTCCCAGCTATGTGGGAGGCTGAGGCAAAAAGGTTGCTTAAGCCCAGGAGTTTGAGGTTGCTATGAGCTATGATGCCACAGCACTCTACCAAGGGTGACAAAGCGAGACTGTATCTCAAAAAAAAAATTAAAAATTAAAATAAAAAAGACATTTCCATTAGCTTCCTTAACAATATGGCTGCTTGTTCACTCAAATACAGATAAATGCAAATAAATACTCAAATACAAATAAGTTGACGTTTACTTATATTTCACATTATCTATTATTATTTTTTTTTTTTTTTTTGGAGACAGTCTCACTATGGCACCCTGGGTAGAATGCTGTAGCATCACCGCTCACAGCAACCTCCAGCTCTTAAGTGATTCTCTTGCCTCAGCCTCCCAAGTAACTGGGACTATAGGCGCCCACCACAACACCCGGCTATTTTTTTGTTGCAGTTGTTTAGCTGGTTTGGGCTGGGTTCAAACTTGCCACCCTTGGTGTATGTGGCTAGCGCCGTAATTACTATGCTATGGGCACTGAGCCCACATTGTCATTTTAATTTCTGGAATTAACTTTCTTTTTCCAACTCACCAGATTTTAAAGAATGATTTCCCCAAAGACATGGCTTTCTGCATGGTCCATAATCAAATTTTATAATTTCCTCCAACTTTAGGTGGATTCCAATAACATTTGTTCAACAAAACACAAACTGAAATTCAGTGGCTTGGGGCTTTACCACCATGCCCTTCTCTGGCCTTGGGTGACAGCAAAATGTAGACTGCACAGTTTTAGGAGAAGTGAGGAAACGTTCCCCAGCAATGCAGTCACTCCCCAAGGCCACGTGCAGGAAGCGCGCTTCCCAGCCTGACACACCAAACATGGGCGCTACCTACTGACTTCTAGTGTTTTCTATCAACATTTAATCCTATAACCTTCCTATAAAAAACTAGGATCCTTGTTTTAGAAATAGGAAAAACTTAAGCTCAGTTCATCAATCTCCTTAAGGTTATTGTTTTAGGTTTTTACTCTGTGTAACAAATATCTATAAACTTAGCAGCTTAAAATGAAAGAAACTTATAATTTCATCACTCCATGAGTGAGAGGCCCAGCACAGCTGAGCTGGCTGCTTTATGGAGGATCTCACAGGGCTGCAATCAAGACATGAGCAAGGGCTGTGGTCTCATCCAAAGCTCAGGGTCCTCTTCCCTGTTCATTTAAGTTGTTGACAGACTCAGTCCCTTCTGGTTATAGAACTGAGGTCTCCATTTCCTGCTGGCTATTGGCTGGACACTGTTCTCAGATCCTAAAGGCACCTGTAGTTTATACCTAAAGGCACTTCACAACATCATGTCTGCTTTTTTCTAGGCCATGTGGAATGCATCTTTTTTTTTTTTTTGAGACTAAGTCTCAGCCACCCTGGATAGAGTGCTGTGGCATCACAGCTCACAGCAACCTCAAACTCTTGGGCTCCAAAGATCCTCTTGTCTCAGACTCCTAAGTAGCTAGGACAACAGGCACCCACCACAACACCCTGCTAGCTTTTTTCTATTTTTAGTAGAGACAGGGTCTCCCTTTGCTCAGGCTGGTCTTGAACTCCTGAGTTCAGGTAATCCAGCCACCTCAGCCTCCCAGAGTGCTAAGATTACAGGTGTGAGCCACCACACTGAGCCAGGAATGTGTCTCTTTGACTTCTGATCTCTCTCCAGCCTACTCTGAGGGAGTCTTTTACATTCATAGCTTAATCTGAAAATAAGAGTTGAACCAAGGGAGCAACTCTTTCTCCCAATTTACAGGTCTCACTCATACCCAAGGGTAGTGATGCTACATATAAAGTGTACTTCATTTTTTTTAAAGGAATAGGTAATTAACTTATTATTGCTTTTATCTTCATTTATAACTTACAAAAACAAATTTGAAAATGCCAAAATACATTTTTAGTCAGAAATTTTCTGTTGTATGTTAGAACATGATGCTGTATAGTCAGCCCAAATTTATCTTCTGACTATACTCTCCAAAGCAGAGGCAATCTTTCAAGTGCTTTCTAAAATTCTAAAAACTATGTATTTCATCTTTATTGATTTTATAAAGAGATTTATGGCAATAGCATTTAAAGAACAACTATTCACTTTTACTTTTCCCTCAAAGTTTATTTAAAAAGTAATTTCACTTTAATTATTTATTATTTATTTATTTACTTTTTGGAGACAGAGTCTCATTTTGTCACCCTCAGTAGTAGAGTGTCGTGGTATCATAGCTCACAGTAACCTCAAACTCTTGGGCTCAAGTGATTCTCTTGTCTCAGCCTCCCAAGTAGCTGGGACTACAGGTGCCCACCACAATGCCCAGCTATTTTTAGAAATGGGGGTCTCGCTCTGGCTCAGGCTGGTCTCAAACCTGTGAGCTTAGGCAATCCATCCACCTTGGCCTCCCAAGTGCTAGGATTACAGGCGTGAGCCACTGCGTCCAGCCAGTAATTTTACTTTAAGGATGAGAAAACATAATAATATGAACATGCTCAATAAAAATAGCTTAGAAAAAATGTCTTATGGTGATCACTTTGTTTCTGCCCTTTCCCCTTCAAAAATGTCCTTTTCAAACTGCACAAACTACCTGAATGTGTTAAAATGGTTTTCCATGTAACTGTCATTGATGCAAACTATTCTGGGCTAAAAAAAAATTGAGAGAAAAGTTCAAAGCAAAATATATAAAAAGTTCACTTTTTTGAAACATAGTCTCAGGTTCAGCACATGTACTCAGTGGTTAGGGCACCGGCCACATACCCTGGGGCTAGCCTGGCCTGGGCCAGCTAAACAACAATGACAACTGCAACCAAAAATAACCAGGCATTATGCCAGGAGCATAATGCCAGTTGCTCCCTTGGTTCAACTCTTATTTTCAGATTAAGCTATGAATGTAAAAGACTCCCTCAGAATAGGCTGGAGAGAGATCGGAAGTCAAAGAGACACATTCCTGGCTCAGTGTGGTGGCTCACACCTGTAATCTTAGCACTCTGGGAGACTGAGGCGGCTGGATTACCTGAACTCAGGAGTTCAAGACCAGCTTGAGCAAAGGGAGACCCTGTCTCTACTAATAGTCTCAGCTATTCAGGAGGCTGAGGCAAGGGAATCACTTAAGTCCAAGAATTAGAGATTACTGTGAGCTGTGACATCATAGGACTCTACAGAGGACGACATAGTGAGACTCTGTCTCAAAAAAAAAAAAAAAAAGAAACATAGTCTCACTTTGTCACCTAGGCTAGAGTGCAGTGGCATTATCATTGCTCACTGCAACCTCCAACTCCTGGGCTCAAGTGATCCTCCTGTCTCAGCCTCCCAAGTAGCTGAGACTACAGGCAGCCACCAAAACACACAGCTAATTTTTGTATTGTTAGTAGAAAGAGGGTATCACTATTGCTCAGGCTTGTCTTGAACTCCTGAGCTCAAACAATCCTCTTGCCTCAGCCTCCCAGGATGCTATGATTATAGGCAGGAGCCACCATCCCCAGCCCCAGCTATCTTTCTGTAGAGATGGAATCCTACAAAAAGCAATCCTCCTGCCTCCCAAAGGACTAGTATTACAGGCATAAGCTGCAGTGCCCAGGCTCTAGTTAATTCTTTTAGCTAAGATTAAAAAAAACAACAACAACTTTATATGAAAATGTGCTTTCTATAACACTAGAAAGTTTTTCTCTCTGTACAATTACTAAGCCTTTCTGAAGGCCTCTTATTCATATCCAGCTTCATAGTAGAAAAAGAGCATTGGAGGTAGAATCAAAAGATGTGGGTTAGTGTCAGCTCTGGATTCCAGTTTTCTTATTTTAAAAATAGGCCAATATTTATCATCCATCCCCTTCCTGGCACTCATACCTCAAGTGCAGACATCTAGCTGGTGTCTTTTTCCTTCCAGACAACCTTCTTGAGTTCAAAGCCAAATAAGCCCCAAGATAGCAGAGCACATACCTCCAGAGTAATAATCTTTACATGATCTAGAGGCCATTAAGGCTTTTCATTTAAAGCTCTGACTCTAAAGTCTTAAACAAAGAGTTCAAGATCTATGATAAGTGTCAATTAGATTTTTGACTTTCAAGAGATGATGATAAAGTGATATTATGAATATCAAATTAAAGTGAATCGCACAATATAAAATAATACTATTATTTATGGATATAAGATAAGTCAAAAGACTAAAAACTTTGAAAATACTATTGAGAAATGTGCCAGATACATATTTAAAAAGTTAACAAAACTTTACACGATAAATAAAAGATATAAATAAACGGAGACATGATAGTTCCTGATGTAGTAACGATTACAAAGATTCCTTCCACAATATTCTTAGTAGCTAAGTGTCATGGCAGATGCCTGTAGTCCTGGCTACTCCAGTGGCTGAGGCAAGAGGATCACTTGAACCCAGCAGTTCTCAACCAACCTGAGCAAAAGCGAGACCCTGCCTCTACCAAAAATAGAAAAAAAAAATTCTTAGGTTTAAAAAAAATTACTTTTCTTAAGAATGGGAGCCATTGTTATAAAACTATTCTAACATACCCATGGGCAAATAAACAAGAGAGAAATAGCCAGGACATTTTTTTTAAACTTATACTAGTAGGTATAAAAGGCATAATAAAACTGCAGTTGTTAAAATAATATAGTAATTATAAAAAATACTGGCAGTATTCAGTTTTGGCAAGGAAGTAAAGCAATGGGAATTCTCATATGCTGTTGTCAAGAATACAAAGTAGTCTAGCCTCTTTGGAAACAAATTTTCTTTTTGCCATTTTTCCCAGAAAAGCATGTTAGTTTCTTATAAAATTAAAAACATGCTTACCACACAATCAGCGATTTTATTCTTAAGTACCCAAGAGAAAAAATATATGACTGTATAGAAAGATATGTATAATATCCGAAAGCAAAAGGACCTTTTAAGTTTAAAAATTGTAGGCTCGGCACCTGTGGCTCAAGTGGCTAAGGTGCCAGGCACATACACCTAAGGTGGCGGGTTCGAATCTAGCCTGGGCCTGCCAAACAACAATGATAGCTGCAACCAAAAAATAGCCAGGCGTTGTGGTGGGCACCTGTGGTCCCAGCTACTTGAGAGGTGGAGGCAGGAGACTCGCTTGAGCCCAGGAGTTGGAGGTTGCTATGAGCTGTGATGCCATTGCACTCTACCCAGGGGGACAGCTTGAGGCTCTGTTTCAAAAAAATAAAGTTTAAAAATTGTATACAAAATTGGTGGCGCCCACAGCTTAGTGGGTAAGGGCACCAGCCACATACACCAAGGCTGGCAGGTTCGAAACCAGCTCGGGCCAGCAAAACAACAATGACAACGACAACAACAAAAAGTAGCCAGGTATTGTGGTGGGCGCCTGTAGTCTCAACTACTTGGGAAGCTGAGGCAAAAGAATCACTTAAGTTTGAGGTTGCTGTGAGCTGTGATGCCACAGCACTCTACCGAGGGTGACATTTTGAGACTGTCTCAAAAAAAAACTTGTATACAAAATTATCAGTGTTGGTGACATTTAACTGAAGATTAAATATTTCTGTATGTCAAAATCAGAGTCAACTGGAATATCTGTTGCACATATGATAAAAAATTAATAATATTTAAAGCATGTCATAATTTATAAGGAAAATGTTAGAAAGCATTAGAAAAATGAGCAAAAGCTGCATAAAGAAGATAAAAGAAGAAATACAAATTGTAGATAAATTTATAAGAAAACATTTACCTCACTAATAAAGAGAAGCAAATTAAAAACCAGAAGATACCAAATGTCACCTATCAACCTAACAAGATTTTTTCTTGTTGATGATAAGACGTGGTGCTATTAAGAATTTGCACTCAGGCAAGTGCCTGTAGATCAATGGGTGGGGTGCCAGCCCCATATACCAAGGGTGGTGGGTTCAAACCCAGCCCCAGCCAAACTGCAACAAAAAATAGCCAGAGGTTGTAGCGGGTGCCTGTACTCCCAGCTACTCGGGAGGCTGAGGCAAGAGAATCAATCGCTTAAGCCCAGGAGTTGGAGGTTGTTGTGAGCTTGACGCCACAGCGCTTTACCAAGGGCAACAAAGTGAGACTCTGTCTCTACAAAAAAAAAAAAGAATTTGCACTTAGACACTGCAGATAGAAGAGTAAGTTTGTGCAATCTTTCTAAGAAACACTCAAAAACACTCTGTCAAGTGTTTTGAACATTAATACACTCTGACTCTTTGGATTTGTTCTAAAACACAGAGAAACAATTGGAGATTTTTTCAAAGCTTTATCAACAAACATACTAACCATAGCATTATTTAAAACAATAAAAATAACTGACAATAGTATTCAACAATAAAGAGTTAAATAAATCAAATCTAATCATAAGATAGACTATCATGTATGGGTGAAAAGGTTCTGAAAATCTAACGGCTTGGGGAAATGCTTACCCGACAGCATTCAGGGGAAAAGAATACAGAACTCTATGCAAAGTATGAGCCCAAATAATTTTTTTTAAATCATCATGCACAGAATTGCTGAGAGCCAGCAATGAAAAAAATGGACAAAAATCCTTGCTTTCATATAATGTATAATCCAGTATCTTGTTCACCACTGTATCCACAGAGCCTATTACAGTGCTCAGTAAATATTTATTAAATGAATATCACTAAGGAAAAAAATAGTAAAGAACATGCCTGAAAAGTAAGTTATGCCTTAATTAGCACCAGAAGTGATGAGGAACTCCTTCTCAAGTGATGGCGTCCTCCTTCCTGTGTACTCCACAACTCAGGACAGAAGCTCACTCTATTTCACTCTGACAGCAATGCATTTGTATCAAAAATGTGAAGGTGCCAAAGAAAGGGTAATTTCCTGTGAGAGCTTCACTGTCTCCCTTCTGCACAGTTAGAACTTGACATTCCTGGCTGATGGAGTAGGAGGGAATGACACGGGGAGAGCAGAGGAAACTTACTTTCAAGTGTTATTACCTCCAGTCTCATAATTCAAAGATGATCCTGGTAGACAGATGTGTCCCAAACATCAAAACAGAAGGGTGTCTTTTTAAAAGATACAGTTAGTTGTCATGGGTCAAAATTTCCTCAAGGGATATAAAATTCTGGAACTTCAACAACATGTATAGAATTGTTATCACATCAAGAGTTCAGTTCTATCATCCATAGACGAGAACAGGACCTGGCCTTATAATCTACCGCTATGATTAGCATAAAGAAAAACATTTGGGCAGTGCCTGTGGCTCAAAGGAGTAGGGCGCTGGCTCCATATGCTGGAGGTGGTGGGTTCAAACCCATCCCAGGCCAAAAAAAAAAAAAAATTAAGCCCTAAATGTTTTCACATAATCAACCTCATTTCATCTTCAGAACAATTCTAAGTATCTCCGTTTCACAGAGGAGGAAACAGGCTGGAAGGCAAAGTCACAGCACTAAGAAGTGGAGGATCCAGTATAAAGAGGGAGGTATCTACTCAGGGTGAACTGCAGCGGACATACAGGAAGATGACTCGTCTCCCAGCACTGGGCTCCCTCACCAACCTCTAGATTCTATCACTGTTTCTCTGCTTGATATAAAATGTCTTCTTAATCTAAATTATCAATTGTTATTTACTAACTAGTTATTTGTATGCTGAAAATTCCCTTAAGTTTGCTTTGCTTAACTGATAATGAACAAAGCACGATGCTTCAATAGCAAAGGGAAGGGAGGTCTCAGGTTGGACACTGCCCGAGGGGTTGTTGGGACAGATGTGAAAGAAATCAACAAGAACTAGACTTGCACAAATCAGGGCTGGCAAGAGAGGAAGAATGTGGCAAGCAACATGCATGGAAATGAGCTGACTGACCTTGAAACCAGGTGTGCAGAACTTGAAGTTGATGAAAAAAGTCACTTAAAAACAAACAAAGACCCCAGAAGAAGTCTGGAGAAAGTTAGGGAAATAGTCTAAACCCAGCCCAGAAACAAGGGGGTCGTGAACTGAGGCTCTACTGGCCTCTACCTCTAGATCAACTCTGGGAATCCTCCAAGGTGAATTCCTGATTTCTGACCATACCCATAAAACGTACTGATGCTCTCTCCCTCAGAAACCAGCCCCTGTAAGAATGTCAAGCACACCATATTAAGGTAAATCAAAGGAAGGAACAATCTTTGTAACTCCTAATGAGCACACATTTTTTGCCACATGGTTATGTATCTTCACAAGCTTGCAAATAGATGTCTTCTCCCCAACAACTCTGTGGGTGAGGGTGGGGGCGAGACCCATTTAAGTTGGCTTTATAATCTTTGAGGTTCTGAGATACAAATCTGCGATTAAAGATAAAGTGCTCTGCACTTGAAACAATCCACCCAACCCACTCCCAAACACGCATGATCCTCTGAACTGCCTGTTACGTACTTCACGTACTTCGTGTACCAAACAGGCCAAGGGTGAATTTTCTGCCAATTCATCTCCGCAGAACTGTTTGAAAGCAAAGGTGGAAAACTAAAGAAGCAGTTAACAATACCCTTGTACCTTGAATGCTTCTTTTAAAAAAGGCTTTACATCCTTCACACGACCAGACTCCATAGTGGTACCCCGACGCGTAATCACTGCAGACTGCACAGAAGTGGGCATCCCGCTTGGAACTTGGACTGTTCACAGGGCTGGCACAACTGCTCCCACTGACCTTCCTTTTCAGTGTCTCTCTGGGGAGTGAAGAAGTGAGCCATTGTAAAAGAGCATAAAAGGGAATGGAAGGGCTTTCTAGGAAAAAATAGCACAAATATTGCCTAATGTCATCTCTTTACCTTTCAGGACTTATGGTAATTATTCCAGGAAACCTGATAAAACAAAACCTTTGACAGTGATATCAAGTCTGTGAAGAGCCACACTGTGTAGAAGGAGGGGTGTCCAAAGGTGGTCCAGTGAGTTTGTGCCCACCCATGAGGTGCTGCTGAGCCCTACCAGCTGTGGGGTAGGGCATACCTTTGAGTGTAATAACAGAAGTGGCCAAGGCCAGCACAGTGGCTCACCCCTGTAATCCTAGCACTGAGAGGATGAGACAGGAGTTCGAGACCAGCCTGAGCAAGAGTGAGACCCCCGTCTCTACTGAAAATAGAAAAAAAACTAGTCTGGCATTGTGGTGGGCACCTGTAGTCCCAGCTACTCAGGAGGCTGAGGCAAGAGGATTTCTTGACCCAACAGTTTGAGGTTGCTGTGAGCTATGATGATGCCATGGTACTCTACCCAGGGTGACAGAGTGAGACTCTATCTCAAAATTAAAAAAAAAAAGTATTAAAAAAAAGAAAAGTAACTTTAAGAGTGGGACAAATGGACTTTAAGTTACCTTAAGATTTATACTCTGGTTAAAAGAGAGAGAGAGAAAGGGAGAAAGAAGAAGGCGAGAGAAGAGGGGACAGAGTGCCTGTCCTGGGAAAACACTGGCGGAAGCACAGTCTGGGGCTGGGGGACACCAGGGAGCCCTGAGTCACACCAACACCCTGTCTGGCTGGCCCCTGGTTTTGCCAGGCCATGTTTCTTTTGGAAAGGGAACAGTAGAGGTACTATTGATTTACAAATACTTTATATTAGGGTTTAATTTACCCAAATATTAGAATAACTTTGATTAGAATTTAGGCTTAGAGACAAAATATTTCGGGAGGGGGGAATGGGTGGAGGGAGGGGTATTGGAGGGTTCACTTCTGTGGTTTATCTTACAAGGGTACAAGTGAATCTTTCTAAGAGTAGGATGTGAACATTTTAAAACAATAACTAAGAAAATGATGTGAAGGCTATGTTAACCAGTTTGATGGAAGTGTTTCGGATTGTGTGTGAAAACACCACACTGTACCCTAGAAGTACATTAATGTACACAGTTACCATTCAATAATTTTTAAAAAATTCAGGTAGATGAAACTCACATAAGGCAAATGGCCTAATATTGAGAAAAATCACAGGAAAATTGTATGTGCCCAGATTTCTAGCTTTTATAAAATAAAAAGAAAGAAATGTTCTAATAAAAAAAAAAGAGAGACAAAATATTTCTTCCTTAAAGGCCAAAGGAAAAAGAAAAAACATTATTTTTAAAAAATTATTCAGGCTCGGCGCCTATAGCTCTACCGGTTAAGGCACCAGCCATGTACACCTAAGGTGGCGGGTTCGAATCCCCAGCCTGGACCCGCCAAACAACAATGACGGCTGCAACCAAAAAATAGCCGGGCGTTGTAGCGGGTGCCTGTGGTCCCAGCTACTTGGGAGGTGGAGGCAAGAGACTCACTTGAGCCCAGGAGTTGGAGGTTGCTGTGAGCTAATGCCATGGCACTCTACTCAGGGGGACAGCTTGAGGCTCTGTCTCAAAAAAAAAAAAAATTATCCAAATTTAAAAAATTTTTCTTTTAGCTAATACCACGGCACTCTACTCAGGGGGACAGCTTGAGGCTCTGTCTCAAAAAAAAAAAATTATCCAAATTTAAAACATTTTTCTTTTAGCAATAAATAAAACATTTTTTAAAGAAAAATAAAATTATAGATTAACAATTGTTTTCTCAAAGTTTTATGACAATACTTAACAAATGATGACTTTCAAGATCCAATGGGCTGGGCACTGCCTGTGCCTCAGTGAGTAGGGCGCTGGCCCTACATACCAAGGGTGCTGGGTTTGAACCCAGCCCCAGCCAAACTGCAACAAAAAAAAAATAGCCAGGCATTGTGGTGAGCACCTGTAGTCCCAGCTACTCAGGAGGCTGAGGCAAGAGAATCAGCAATGCCACGGCACTCTACCAAGAACAATATAATGAGACTCTGTCTCTAAAGAAAAAAATAAGATCCAATGTGCTCTTTGTACTTGTACTTTTGATAGTTTATATCCCCTCCCGACTTCCCCCATGCCATCCCATCTCTTCATACCTATAATTAGTATTTAAAATATTATAAACTAGACTGTAATAGGGTGGAGCCTGCGGCTCAAAGGAGTAGGGAGCTGGCCCTATATGCCAGAGATGGTGGGTTCAAACCCAGCCCCAGCCAAAAACTGCAAAAAAAAAAAAAAATTAGACTGGAATAATCCATGTACCTTGCATTTAAAGAATATGAATATCCTTTTTAATTTCAGGAAATTTCAACTTAAATCAACATTTAAATAGTTTCTCACCAATCTTTTTTTTTTTTTTTTGAGACAGAGCCTCAAGCTGTTGCCCTGTGTAGAGTGCTGTGGCATCACAGCTCACAGCAATCTCCAACTCCTGGGCTCAAGCAAGTCTTCTGCCTCAGCCTCCCAAGTAGCTGGGACCACAGGTGCCCACAACGCCTGGCTATTTTTTTTGGTTGCAGCCATCATTGTTGTTTGGTGGGCCCTAGCTGAATTCAAACCTGCCACCTTAGGTGTATGTGGCTGGTGCCTTAGCCACTTGAGCCACAGACACCAAGCCTCACCAATCTTTATAAATGCTATTTTAGTTCATTGTTAAGAAGCTTGTATGTATCTGTCTTTTCACATGTCTAGTATTAAATTTAAGTTATAACACTGCCACAGTTACTGTTATCCTGTACCCACAATTTGTCATGAACACTACATTGTGATTTCACAATAAAATGACTCTAACCTGAAGGTAAAAATTTATTTTCCAAACCCAAATACCTCCATCAAGAAAAGAGTGATTTAAGTTCAATCCTTATTATGTAAAAGCAATAGTCCTGACAGTGAACTCTCATCACAACACTGTTCTACAAGAATGACTTCTTAATGAGGACTAGAATATCAGAGCACGTTGAACAGGGCATCATATGTTTTAAGTGTTCCAAGTAACCTGCCTGATTAATAAAGAACTTGTATAACGCTACTCAGGAGGCTGAGGCAAGAGAATCGCCTAAGCCCAAGAGCTGGAGGTTGCTGTGAGCTATGACTCTACGGCACTCTACTCAACAAAGTGAGACTCTGTCTCTGAAAAAAAAAATAAAAAAGACTTTGTATACCATATCTCTTTCTTCCCCCTAAATCACAAAGGGATTTGAGTAATGTCCGTGAGCTATAATTCAGAATAAAACTGGATTTACCTGTTTACAGGTAACGGGTGTTCTAGTGATCTTGCTTCACACCAAGGACTCTTTTGAGGTTCTGGAAACAGATGTGATGACTGGCAATGGATTGCTAAAGGAGAGAGGTGTCCAGGAGCTGACCACAACACATTTGGGCTTGTGGTCTGCCGACCAGGCCCACCTTCTGAGTTACTGACACTGTTGGGAATATTGTAATTCATCACAGCAGGACTATAGAATGTCATGGCCGAGTATTCATGGCAGCTGTCCACATAGGAGGAGGGTATATATACGAGGCCATGCTCCCGGGGTAGGATGGGTTGGCTGCAGTTGTAGGAGGAAGGAGAGTTAAGGCTAGATGGTGAATTTTTGATGTCCATGTCTTGAATAGGTTAACAATGGAGAGAATTCCTTGTGTGAGAATATGCACAAAATGACATTATAATGTTCTCAGAGACTCACAGACAGGTATAACACCTACAAAGAAAAACCAAAAACAACACTAGTTAGTTAGAGCTACAAGTTATTCAAACATTTTTATTTAAAAATATATGTTTGTGTAGGATTTTGAGTATATCCTGAAAGCTATATACAAAATACTGACCTCAGAAGGGAGTGTGAGGTGTGGAACTTTCACCTTCTACCTTCATTCACTTCTTTGTTTTTTTTGTTTTAGAGATAGAAAAAAAAAACTCTGTTGTCTCAGCCTAGCTCACAGCAACCTCAAATTTCTGGGTTCAAATGATCCCCCTGCCTCAGTCTCCTGAGTAGCTGGCACTACAGGCTCCAGTCACTTATAAAAATAGAAAAACTACCTGGTTAGTTTTTCTATTTTTAGTAGAAACAAAGTCTCACTCTTGCTCAAACTGGTCTCCAACTCCTGAGCTCAGGCAATCCACCCGCCTTTGCCTCCCAGAGTGCTAGTATTACAGGCCACCATGCCCAGACTCTACTGAAAATGTTTTTTTGTTCTTTTTTTGAGACAGAGCCTCAAGCTGTCCCCATGGGTAGAGTGCCATGGCATCACAGCTCACAGCAACCTCCAACTCCTGGGCTCTAGCGAGTCTCCTGCCTCAGCCTCCCAAGTAGCTGGGACCACAGGCACCCGCCACAATGCCTGGCTATTTATTGGTTGCAGCCGTCATTGTTATTTGGCGGGTCCGGGCTGGGGATTCGAACCCACCACCTTAGGTGTACGTGGCTGGCGCCTTAGCTGGTTGAGCTATAGGCGCCGAGCCTCTACTGAAAATGTTTTAAAAATTAGTCAGGCTGGCTTGGCGCCTGTGGCTCAAGCGGCTAAGGCGCCAGCCACATACACCTAAGCTGGCGGGTTCGAATCCCCAACCCAGGCCCGCCAAACAACATTGATGGCTGCAACCAAAAAATAGCCAGGCGTTGTGGCGGGTGCCTGTAATCCCAGCTACTTGGGAGACTGAGGCAGGAGACTCGCTTGAGCCCAGGAGTTGGAGGTTGCTATGAGCTGTGATGCCATAGCACTCTACCCAGGGGGATAGCTTGAGGCTCTGTCTCCAAAAAAAAAAAAAAAAACATTAGGCATGGTGGCATGTGCTTTGTAGTCCTAGCTACTCAGGAGGCCAGGAGTTCAAGGCTGTAGTGAGGTATGATTGTGCCACTATACTCTAGCCAGGTGACAGGAAACCTCATCTCAAAAAAAAAAAAAAAGAAAAGAAAAGCAAATGCTCATGACATACCCCAGACCTAGTAGTGCAGAAATTCTCAGGGTGGGGTTCTCAGGGAATAGATGTTAATCAAAACACATTTAAAGTACTTTCACAAAAGAGTTTAAACAACAGACAGACATTGTAACAATTGAGGGCAAAATGGTTAAGGTAACATGTATCACAAATTCTATGTATGCATAATAAAATCTGGAGGTAGGCTTGGCACCTGTGGCTAAAGTGGCTAAGGCGCCAGCCACATACACCTGAGCTGGTGGGTTCGAATACAGCCTGGACCCACCAAACAACAATGACAGCTACAACCAAAAAATAGTTGGACATTGTGGCAGGCGTCTGGAGTCCCAGCTATTTGGGAGGCGGAGGCAGGAGAATCACTTGAGCCCAGGATTTGGAGGTTGCTGTGAGCTGTGACACCATAGCACTCTACCCAGGGCAACAGCTTGAAGCTCTTGTCTCAAAAAATAAAATAAAATAAAATCTGGAGGTAATAATTAAATATATTTCCTGAACTTTAACAAAAAGATTAAGGAAACAAAATGGCCTAAACAAGTTAATAAATAAAACATCCAGATGTGCAGGTGTTACTGTGGTCAGCATGCTTCCTTACACAGTACTCACACAACACGGCTCAGTGTGAACTTCCGTAAGGACAAATGCAACATTCTCATTGTCAAACGAAGATTAAATTACATTCATGAAACAGGAAAATAGTTAATTTTAGAATAATCATTTAAACATGAGACTTCAGGCTCGGCGCCTGTGGCTCAAGTGGCTAAGGTGCTAGTCACATACACCTAAGGTGGCAGGTTCGAATCCAGCCCGGGCCCGCCAAACAACAATGATGGCTGCAACCAAAAATAGCCGGGCGTTGTGGCAGGCGCCTGTAGTCCCAGCTACTTGGGAGGCGGAGGCAGGAGACTCGCTTGAGCCCAGGAGTTGGAGGTTGCTGTGAGCAGTGAAGCCATAGCACTCTACCCAGGGGGAGAGCTTGAGGCTCTGTCTCAAAAAAAATAAAATAAAATAAAAAAATAAAAAGGATTTATTAAAAAAAAAAAAAAAAAGAATTGCTAACTAAAAGAAAAGAATGCAAAGCACCAGGGGCTAATGCAGAGAGTAACAAGATAAAAAGCAGGCACTTGTGGGCAATGCTATATTGATGAGAAAAGCGGGCAGAGGAAGGGAGCAGGAACTGGAAGGGAACAGGAGAGAAGGGACAGCCTTGGATGTGACTGTTCACTCTCACCCATAGAAATACTGCAAGAAACCTGCTTCTAAAGCACTGTTATCCTGCACCCATATGCTCCCCTGAAAGCTGAACCCAGGATAAGAGGAAGCCTGAAGCCTCAGTATTCCACTCTAAGTTTCCTAAGCACTAGTCAATATGGCACTCCTAACACTTAGGGTGCTCACTGCAGGATACCATGTGCCTGGCAGGATATTAAATACTTACAGCCTTACAAAGTAAGCAGGATGGTTATGCCATTTGTGGCACAGAAGGGGAAACTGAGCTCCAGGGAAGTTAAGGAATATCCCCAAGGTCACATATTCTAGTAACTGGCATAGTATAGTATGGTCTGGTTCCAAAGTCCATGCTCTTAACCACTACACATTTTGATTTCCTTAATCTGATTTAGCTCCTCCATTTACCAGCTGAGAGATCTCAGGCAAGTCATCTAACTGAACAAGTTTCCCAACCTGTTAAATGTGCATGATATACCTAACTTTGTAAGTAAGATTGCTATAAGGAGATCATGCCTTAAAGTGTATTTACAAAGCAGACTCCTGATAAGTCAGTGCCCTTCCCACCTTTCCCATGTCCTAATACACGTGAAGTTTTTCATCCAAATGACTTCCTTTAAGATCAGGAACAATCTACATGCCATTCTGGATGTTCCTGCCTACGGCCTATGCCTCAGCACTTGGACCTCATAAAAGCTTACAAAAATAGCCTAGGGACAAGCATGAAAGGAAAGCAACCGCATATGGAGCTGAGTGAGGCAGCATAGACAGAGATGGTCCAGACGGCTCCTGGCGTGCAAATGAATACTGCATGAGCAAAGGCTGGGCCAGCCAGGCCCTGCCAGGATGCACCAGGACTGACAGCACCTACTGCATGCCACACCAGCAGGCCCAGGCAACAGGCTTTGGGAGGCCTCACAGGCGGAGCCAGTAGCATCTGTGCCTCTGAGGCTGCATATGCTTATGTTGTAGGGGACAGACAGGTAAAAAGAAACAAAGAGGAGCAGGCTGTTAAAATGACAGGCAGTCATTCCCACTAATGGTCAGAGATCCGGCTCCCTGAAAAACTGTAACATTCATAAAGAACGAATAATGTGGCAGTAAAATTCCTCTACTGTAAAGAATTCAATTTAAAACTAAGAAGTACAGCTATTACAGTATTTGGTGGGGGGGGGGTAAATCCACATTTTCACCCACCATTTGCTTAAAGCATAAGGGATACCTTTCAGCTGATGCACACTTCTCTGGGATCACCGGTCCTGGATAGAAAGAACTTTTCATTAACTGCATATAAAAGCATTCTAAGTATTATCACTAAACTAACTCAACTCGATAACCTAACAGGAAACAGAGGTCAAAAGATGTTTAACTCATTTCCAGGAGACATAAGTAATTTCTATTTGAATGGACCTGATCAAAGTGATCCAAAGGTCTTGGAAAATAAAAGATTACAACTCAAACAAAAACTGTATCCCCCTAAGCATATCCAGCAGCAAGAAGTCCTATTAGACCTTTTTCCCCAGTATATCAGCTTCCACATACAGTACATGACAAAGAAATACTTAAGGAAAATGGAAGAATGAGGGTGCTACTTTCTTGGCCAACACCACCACAAGGCTCTGACTGGCTAGAAGGCCATGATAGATACAGTATTAGGAGGTCTAGAGCAACACGGTCACGCTAATGCCCAAAGCATCTAGGAGGCACCTACATGTCCAGTATAGACAGAGATGGTCCAGAAAGCTCTACTGGGACAATTGGGAAAGGGCACGGCCTACCACATACCCTCCAGAAAGGGTGGCCCCATTCATAGGTACACCTTTACCTCTTAGTGAGCAGTGAATTGCCAGGCATGGACAATTATACCACACCCAACTAATTCTCAGTGAGGATGGACCTAAAGGCAGCCAGGGATGGGAAGGTGACCCCTACCTTTCCTGAACCAAGGTCAATCCCACCAAATCTAAATGATCTGCAGCCGTGATGGGGCTCAGGGTAGCCCTAGAAGAGGAGGTGACTGCAGCCTTTCTTGTAACCTAGGCAAGGGGCTGATCCTCAGGGAGGAGCTGCAATTTGAGCCTCTGTTTGTAAAATACAAACATTCCAGAGACAATAGCCACAAAGGTAGGTAAATTCTAGAAATTCTCAAAGTTCAAGAGATAAACAAAACAGAATTAAGGCCAGCATGGTGCTCAGGCCTGTAATCCTAGCACTGTGGAAGGCGAAGCCAGAGGATCCCTTGAGACCAGCCTGAGCAAAGTGAGATCCAAAAAAACAGAAAAATTAACCAGGTGTGGTAGCACCTCCCTATAGTCTCAGACACTCAGGAGGCTGAGGCCAGAGGATCACTTGAGCCCAGGAGTTTGAGGCTGCTGTGAGCTAGGGTGAGGCCATCGCACTCTATCTCAAAAAAAAAAAAAAAAGAATTACCTCCTGAGAAATACACCAGGAATATTTAAAGGAATATACCAGCTAGGCTAAATGCATCTATCTCTCCAGTAGCACTGCAGATAGGTTACCCAAGAGACATATATAAAGAAAAGAAAGGGTGACCCCCAGGAAGGAGAGATAACCCTGACAGGAGTCTGCCCAAGGCAGTTGCCCTCACCTAATTCATGGGAGCACACATCTGAAACCAATGCCTTCATCTGAATCCTGACTACACCACTTTCCTCAGCCCCCTGTGCCTCGGCTTCCTCACATATAAAGCAAGGAACATAACAGCACCCACCCCGACTGGCTGTGTGAGGACTGAACACACCAAAACACATAGACGTGCAGGACAGCGTCTGGTGTAGTCAACAATCTCCAAGGGCCTGCTGCTGCCATCACTGCTGTTGCCCTCAGCATCCAGTGCCACTTTCCCACTCCCACTCTGTAAGCTGACTTTTTGTAGGCTGGGGACAGCCCATGTTAAAGTTTGTTGTACTTGGGAGACTGCAGGTGCTAAGAGTGAGCACTCCAGAGCTGTGCACTCCCTGATTGCTGTGCTCCTCCTCTCTTCCCAAGCTTCCAACACAGGTATGGTGAAGGCCTCCTAGGACCCAAACTCCCTCTAGACTTATATGGGAAACAGAAAACAGGCAAGGAAGGAGAGAGGACAAGGCTGGAACCAATTGAAACTTCACTTCCCCTTTACGTATTTGTCATAAAGAGTAATGAAGATCCAATAAAATTTACTAGTTAACCACCTGGCAGTGCTATTCCTCTGCTCCCAGAGTTAACCAGACCGAATCCTTCACGGGATATGCAGTTAAATAAACACCTAATGCAGGCAGACTCCTCTGCTGGATTTCACTCTCACACAACACACATCGGCTCCTGTGACAGACACTGAGCTGGGAGCCACAGAGAGATTCGGGCTTAACAGAGCACGAAGACAATACTGTCCCGGCCAAAGAACTTAGGCAGCAGAAGCTCCTCCTTTCCTCTTCCACCTTTCATCAAGGTACAAACCACTTCTCCCTTCAATCTTCAATCTGATAGTCACTTTTTCTTTTCTTTTTTTTTTTTTTTTAAAAGAATGTGGCAGTTACCTCTCCTCTGTGAAACTTCAACTCACCAATGGCAAAAAGTCAATGAAATGTGGGGCTTGGGGTGACAGTCTCCTGGTCATCCCTCCCAGCTTCTTAATAAAGATGCCTTTATACATAAAGGTGGCTAAATCCCAGCCCCAAGAAAAGTCATGTACAATTGAGCCCCAAGGCAGTAGAGGGGGCAGGGATATTGTTCTATACAGTGGAACATCCCAAGCACCTGAGTGAATGACACTTCTCATCACCACACTCAATTCCATGGGATCAGAGTTGAATTCTAAAAAGTGCAACCAAAGACGACAGGGGAGTGGCTGGAGGGAAGGGGAAGTCCACAGAGAGTTTAGGTAAATTTCCAAACAACATTCCCCCTATTCCTACAATGTACTGCATTATTTGTGAAAGCCGAAGACTAAAAAGGAATCAGATTTTCAACTTCGCCATCTAAAGTAGAAATTGAGTCTTATTTGCTGCACAGATTTTAGCATAAGTGCCATACCTCTTGTTTTACAATTTCAACAAGCAGCTTAACTTAAAAAAAAAAAAAAAAAAAAAAAAAGCCTGTGCACTAAAGATGCCCTCTGGCTTAGAATGCCACAAATTTCCTCTGTCCACAAATCACTTCGATTCTCTCTGTCCCTAATCTCCCGTCTGTCTCATTAAATACTTCATATTTACCAAATGTAGATGGTTTTTCAGCTCTGATTACTTTCTCTAAAGTAATGAACCTCCACCTAGCCAGAGGAATGCTTCTGGCAAAGGAAAAGGCCAGGTACGAAAACTGTACTGCAATGAAGAATCAAGCTCTCGACTAACCACAGCCATCCCTGAGACTCCAAGGAGGCGGCAGCAGCAGGTGTTAGGGGCTCTGAGGTCTGTCCATTAGTCACCACTAAAGCATCACAGAGGACATGCACTCTGGAATCAGAAAGCCCGACTGAGCCCCAGCCCTGCTTTTAGTCAAGTCTTTCTCACTTACTGTCACTCCCTTAACCTGGGATCTCACCAAACCCTGTAAGATAGAGGGCATGTCCTACCTCGAATACTGCTGTGAGGAAAATAAATTAAGTAATGAATATAATACAGTGTGGACATAAAGTTTGTGTGCAATTTAAAGTTACAACTATTTTAAATTGCACACAAAGTTTATGTCCACCCTGTACATCAAGTGCATTTATTGAGATAGGTACTCAATAAATGTTAACTATTCTTAGCTATCTAGTAATCAGAAAAAGCACAATGGGCTGGTATCTTAAGTCCTTTCCCTTCAAAAAAAACTGTTCCCTCCACAGTTATCAATGTAATGTAATATAAGGAAAACCCAGTTCAAATCCCAGCTCAGGGATCAACTCACATGCAACTTACAGGAAATCATATCACCTCCATTTCATCTACAAAATGGAAATAACATACCATACTAAACTTTGATGACCTCAGAGACAAGTAAGAGTCAGTGAGTTAACAGGTGATTAATAAAAGCTTTCACTTCCTCAAAGAAAAAGCAGTAAGTAATCCAGAGCATAATGATTATTAAAATGCTACACCCAATATTGTGGTACATAAACAAGCCAATGATGGTTTTTACTTTTCAAGAACATTAGGTTTGATGGCCTTTTAATCTGTTCACATGGAGACTGTCATAAGCAGGAGGAGGAAAACAGCTACAGCTGCTGCTTACAGGGCCCATTTTAGATGCAGGGGCCATCAAATCCAAGAACCTACCCCTATACACTGTTAGGCCTTGACCATCCTGGGCTAATCTTTAGATGCCAGTGCCTAAAGAAATCGGGTAATGCTTTTTGTTCTACTTGGACATGTCAAACCAAAATAAGCAAAATCCTCACCCGCAGGACTACTCAACAGACCCAGGAAAGAGTCAATTCTGACCATTTGCTCTCCTATACTGAGTGGTATAAGGCTGCTTCTAGGGCATACACCACCTTTTCTTTAAAAATGCAACACACGGCTCGACACCTATAGCTCAACCGGCTAAGGCGCCAGCCACGTACACCTAAGGTGGCGGGTTCAAATCCCCAGCCCGGACCTGCCAAACAACAATGACGGCTGCAACCAAAAAATAGCCGGGCATTGTGGCGGGCGCCTGTGGTCCCAGC